>JXCR01069415.1:64252-144603 GCA_002079205.1 Phalaenopsis hybrid cultivar
TTTACAGGATGTTCAGCAGCTCTAATATGTAAGCTAGCTTCCCACTTGCTGTGCTTCCGCATGTTTGGATTTTTAATGCACACCATTACTTGATTCAACTATACCATCAATAAACAAAATAATTACTAGATAACATCATTGTAGATGTCATTGTGGTTGGAGGTGGAGTGTTGATGTTTGCTTCATTCAAATATTTTAAGATTTGTCCTCTGACACTATTATTTGCAAAATTTAGAAGCTACATTTAAAATATTTTAGTTTTAGAGGTTTCTTTGTTGAATGTTATTGAGACGTCAATGTAATTTGATGGGTTGAGCGGTTAGATTATTTATCATGATTAACCTAAGTTTATTGAATAATTGGTGCCAAACAGACGGCCTCTGAATATTCCATTTTGCACAGGAGCAGTTTTAATTTGGATTATACTTGTAGTTGACAAGTGACTGGTGCTATATATTAGAATCTTATAGCTTGATCAGCAGCTCTAATATAGAAGTTGGCTTCCGTCTTGTTGTGCTTCTACATGCTTGGATTTTTAACATGCATCACAGATATATTCATACCTTCAATAATTCAATTAATCTAATTCAAATAATCAGTATATTATTTCATTAAAAGAGGTCATTTTGTTTGGAGATGGAGTGGTGATGTTTTTGCCATTCAAATATTTTAAGATTTTCCCTTTGAATTTACTATTTGTGAAATTTGGAAGTTACATATAAAATCGCTAGTAGGGGTTGTTTGATTAATTGTTATTGAGGCGTCATCGTTATTAAATGGGTAAAATGTTATTGGAAATTTCATATTTTATTGGAGATTACTTTTTAATGATATGATATGAGATGCTTTATTAAGCTTGCTATTTGATTTTTTATTTCAAATCAGTGCTGTGGAAATCCTGTTGTGTTTTGACGCGTGACGTGCTTAGATATTTCCTTTTTTGATACAATTCCTTTATGTCAATTTAAATGTTTGTAATATGAACTCTAAAACGAAAAGTTCTTTTTTTGAGTTCTATATTTTAATATTTTGTGTCTTTTAAGAACCTTACCATGGAGAATTTGGGTATGCTTGACTTTTTAGGTGTCCTAATTTTTCCATTTGACTTCTCTGCACAAATATTGTTTAGTTCCTTTGAATAACTTTAATATATGTAAGCTCTGTTGGCCCCTCTGTTTCATTAGAGCGCTTTGATCAGTCATGTACATTGAATGGATATACCTATGAACATTGTTATCTTTTTTTATATTTCTAGTGTTTTCAATTCATGTATCTATATAAGCCATATATTTCTGTAGTTCTGTTTCTAATTCTCAGACTTCCTTCTTAATGATATGCAGTAATGTCAAAGGCTTAATGGTAAAGCTATAGATAACTTTTGCAGTTTTGTTATTGTCTTTTTATTTTTGAGTTGATCTGCATGCTGCATGAACTCAGTAATTCTGGAATCATAATTGTCTTGCCATAGAAAGAATGTACAAGGCTTTGGTTCAAACAGCAGTTACTAAAATTGATTTTCTATTTTGATGGATATTTGAAGTAATAGAAAAACAATAAGGATTAGAATTGAGCATCATATTTCAAATATCTAAAATTTTCTTGAGAGACTGGCAGCATAATCATTTTTGAAGGCTTTCCAACTGATGTCATTCACAAAGCTATTTAGGCTCATTTGGGCTATTTTTTTCAGGGTTGTGAAGACGAGGTTGCTAATGCAAGAAATGCTGAGCATAAGAATGAAAGCCTTGTGAGATTGTCTTGGGCTCTTGTTCATTCTAGGCAACCTGAAGATGTAAATCGCGGGATAGCCATGCTTGAAGGTCATATAACAATTACTAATTTTCCATCTATATATTTATGGCTAACTCTTCACTTACTCTCTATACATGGTTTTTTGGGTTATTGCAATTATCGTCGGACTACCCATTATGGTTAACATTATTGCTATATCACAGCTTCTTTGGATAGTTCTAACAGCCCACTACAAACGAGAGAGAAGTTGTATCTCTTAGCCGTTGGACATTATAGGAATGGAGATTATGCTAGAAGTAGGCAGCTTTTGGAACGCTGTTTGGAGGTATGCCCTTGCAACGTTATGTTCTTATTTAGAAAAATGTTGCCTTGTTTACTGCATCAAGGTCGAATGAAGGTGCTCAGAATAGCAACATGCTCTCTGCATTTTAAATTGTTTCATGATGCTTTGGAACCATTATGCTAGCAAAACATACTATTACATTAATTTGCATTGCTCAAGCCACATACCATGTAGTTGAGCCTATAATTTTGTTCGAGTCTTTTATTTATTTATTTTTTACTTTTTGCTGAAGCATATTAAAAATGTTGTATTGACATAAATTTTTTTAAATGTTGTATTCATTTATTATTTTGTATCATTTTATATCATTTAAAATTTAAAACAAGGCCATGTTTAGCTGTATTAAAATATGGATTATTTTTGGATTGCAGTCATTTTGGTTCCTCTAGGTTTTCCATAATGTTCTATGTCACACTGTTTCTGTGCCAAGATCTTCTATATATTGATGCTGTGTGAAAACTATATTTTATTTTTGCTTTACAGTTTTGCTTAATGTTTCCACTGTTGAATACTAGTTACTATCAAGGAGTCTGGTGGATTTTTATCACGTGAAAAATTGCTTTTTCATGATTTTAAAGGCAATTTAATGACGAGAATGTGGAATTCTGTATTTTTCTTGAATGCTTAAATAAACAGTGAAAAGGAATTGGTCTATGAGGACTGAGAATGGGTAGAGAGAATATGGAACTTGAACAAGAGAACTAGGAAAAGCAAGAGGAGAGAGGGAGACTAACGACCACGCTAGGAGGAAGGACTGCTGCTTATAATGCTTATATTCTGACATTCATTAACATTATTTCAATCCTTATGCATTCTATAATTCAATAATAGAATATAAAAACATTAAGAAAAGAAATAACCATGGACATCCTTCGAGAGGGGTGCTCTTAATATTAATGCCTTCATTGAGGTAATCCTTTTAAATAAGGAAAGCAATGGAAGGGAATCATAAATAAGAAGGAGAATTCTCTTAAATTAAGAAAGCATTCATGATATTTTTATTGCAATAAAAAGAGAACTTAATGTTAGTTATTCTTTAATGATCTTTTTTCTAAATTAAAAAATTCATTTACTTGCACTTTTCATAGATCAAGGAAGATCCATATTTCACAATTTCTTTTGACTGTACATGAAGAAAATGCTTTGAAAACCTTCGGCTACAAAAGTAGGCAAATAGATTACAAGTAAAAATATATAAACTAATAAGTTGAAGCCACATTTGCGAGACCCCCTGATTGTTTTATGACAGGTCTTTGAAGATAGTTCAAATATTGTAGACCGTCTAGATAGAATCAAGACTGCTTACAAAAATTCTATTATTTTAAAACCAAATCTTGGAAGTGAAATAAAGCCCATCAATAGCCAATGGCTCAAGGAATGCTCGGAAATTATTGTTTCAATGTTGGTAACCACAATTTGCGAAAATTCATATATAGAAATTGTAAAATTTATTATCCAGGCAATCAGAAACACATTCATATGCCTGACCAAAAGCAAAAACAGGGCTGAGGAGCTGAAACAATGCAACCACGGTCTCATTCTCCACCAAAATCATTTTGTTCAAGTAAGAGAAAGGGGGTAAGTTGAGATGCGAAGCCCAACAAATCACAAAACCTCTTACATAGATATGCATGGAGATGACTAAGAATGAAAAAATCTAGACTAATATTTCCCGTAAAAGGTTATAATAATAAGTCCAAAATCATATTCAGTAAACTGAAGTAGGAAGAGCCAAGCCGTTATGGGTAATGAAACAATTAGAGTTTCAGGAGGGAAAGCCCAATTTGTCCATCCTGATATGTTCTTTCAGTTTGGATGTTATTTCATAATTGACGCATGCAATGTTAGCAATTAAATTGGTCTCGTTATTAACAAGCTTATCAGCACAATATGGTTGTGAGTCAGCCTGAAATTCTAACTTTGTAACATGTTTCTCTCATTTCTAATCAAGTAGAAGTTGCCAAAGTTTGCTATTTTATTAGAGATACAACATGAATGAGGCCAGACATCTGTCACAATTTAAACTTTGCTATGTCCTTTCTCAAGCCCATATATAAGAGTTAGTAGCTCAGTTCTAAAAGCATTTTGAATGTCCAAAGGAATAACAAAAGCCATAATAAGCACACCATTAGTATCCTAAACGGTGCTACCACTACCAATAGGGCCTGGATTCTCCATAGTACTACCAACAAGATTGAGTTTAATAAAATAAGAGTTTTATAAATTTATGAATTCTTACCTTCTTAGCCTCCAATGTAATATTTAGGATGCCAAAATAGTGCTAACTCAAAATTTCCCTTTTTAAGACTCTTAAAAAAAAAAAAAAGATTGACAGAGTGAAGTGATTTTATTTATTCATTTATACAACAACAATAACAAGACTTTATCATACTATTTGTGATCGGCTACATGAATCCTTTTTCTCCATTCTGTCTTATCGAGTGTTATATTTTCAATAAGGAAGAATTACATACACACCACTATAAACATTGGCATTTACAAATTAACCACCTAAGTGATTTTTTTGAACCACCAAATCAATGTATTTATGTGTGCTACGATCAAACTATTGATACTTCGATAAAATTTAAATATATGGGTTGGGGTTTTATCATGATTTTTTATATTTGAGTGAGAATTTGAAAAATGGATGAAAGAGGGTGGTTGATTTATNCAACAACAACAACAAGCCTTTGTCATACTATCTGTGATCAGCTACATGAATCATTTTTCTCCATTGTGTCTTATTGAGTGTTATATTTTCATTAAGGAACAATTACATACACACCACTAGAAACATTGACATTTACAAATTAACCACCCAATTGATTTTTTTGAACCACCAAATCGATGTATTTACTCGTGCTACAATCAAACTATTGATACTTCAGTAAAAATGAAAAATATGGGTTGGGTTTTTACCATGAATTTTTATAATTGAGTGAGAATTTGGAAAATGGATGAAAGAGGGTAGTTGATTTATAAATAGCAAGTTTCGGGTGGTTTGTATGCATTTTCCCATTTCATTTCATTCTAATAGATTAAGATCACTCTTTATACAATATGTCAGTCTTTTTTTTTTGTCTACCTCTTCCTTTCTTAAAATAAGTTAAATCTAAAACAACTACTCTCCTAGTTGAATCATTAGATGGTCGACGTTTAATGTGACCAAATCATATAAGATGATTCTCTCTAATATTGTCTGCCTCGGAGCTACACCAACACTTCCACGGATACATTTATTTCGGATTTTATCTCTAAGTGTCAAGTCACTCAACCACCTAAGCATTCTTATCTCAACAACACTTAACTTAGTTTATGCTTCTCTTTTAAAGGCGAACATTCCACGCCATAAGGCATTGCAGGTCTCACCATCATCTTATAAAATTTTCCTTTAAGTCTAAGCAATACTTTTCTATCACACAATAAACCCAATGCATTCCTCCACTTGAACCAACCAACTTGAATTCTGCTAATAACATCCTCATTTATATCACCATCACTTTGAACGATAATCCCGAGGTATCAAAAATGTTCACACTTTTTAATGATTTGATTACCCATAGTTACAACTCTGTCACTGGATCTACTACTACTAAAATTACATTCCAAGTATTTAGTTTTAGATCTCTACTTAAACGAAAGCCTTTAAACTTCAATGTAGACCCCCATAATTTAGGTTTTTTCTGAACTCTTTGTCTAGTCTTATTTACAAGAAGGATATCATCAGCAAAAAACATNTATTTCCGATCATTGATGTAATCCAAATAAAATAGGAAATGATCCTCTAGAATATACTTTTTCAACCACCATTGATTGGAAGTATTTGTCTTTATCCTTGGCAGTTGACAAATTAATAGGAATCTCTAGAATTTACTTTTTCAATAACAAAAGGTCCTCCCAAGTCGGTTTGAATTTGTCTTCTATCTTGCGTTGTGCAAGAATAAGCCTTCACAATACGATTACCAAGTCACTAACATTGAAAGTTCGCAGCCCGAACGACCTATCATGTGCTTGGATCATTTTTGCTTGATATATTTACTGACTTTGTTGAGCCCTAAGGCGCTTGCCTTCCAAGCTATTGAGTTCTTATAGTCGGACCTTTACATTTTTTTTCGTCTGTTATTTTGTTGGCTATGACGATTTTAAGTTATGGGAGCTCCCCCCCGAGCTCAGACCCATACATTAGAACATATGCAATACACTGCTTCAACGTCCTGTAAGTTGTTTGGTAGATCCACAGAGCCTCTGACAGTTATTTGTGTCATTGTCTCTTATTGTCATCCAGGGTTTTCTTCAAAATCTGGACTAGCGTCTTGCTGAAGGTTTATGCAAGACCATTGTCTTTCAGTTAGTAGATTGTTGAGTACCTCCAATCTATACTGTTTTCAAATGAAATTGTTGATTTTGGTATTCTTGAATGCAGTGCTTTTGTCAGATATTATCCTTCGAGGGACATCGAATCATTAGACGACTTTATTTTTAAAGAATTGCAAGGCGTTGTGCATTTTCACCTCCCTAAGCGCTATTAAAATTTTAAAGTTGAAGAGAAGTGATTCCATTATTGCTGACTATCCATGAACTGATAGCCTTCATGCGTCAAAGGATTCATGATCAAGATTTTTGAGAAGTTGTTAAGCAAGGTGGCGAACCTTCAAGAGGAAATCAAACAGACCTCTATTCCCGAGAAGACGGATAAACCAAAGCCATTCAAAATCTTCGAGAAGAAGTTAGGGATTGTTTCTATAGTTGACAAAGGGAAACAACTAATGCAAATTAAACCTGAGTGATTGTTGCAGCCACAACTGTAGCAAAATTTCCGTCCGCTTGAACAACAAAAGTTGCACAACAACAATAGTAGTATAACCAATAACCGTCTCAACAAAGGGTTTATCAGTGAGACAAAAGACAATATCGGATTATGGCCGAGCGTGAATAAATTCTACTCTAAGATGGAAGTCGTAGGCAAGATGTTCCAGAATCTGCTTAAGTAGTCAAAGTTCAAGCTATCAGAAGAAAAGAAGCTAGACGGTGTTGGACAAAATGATCATCCTAAATACTGCCCTACCACCAGATAATCAATTATACGATCGAAGACTATTTCAGCTTCAAGGATTGACTCAATAACAACTTCAAGATGAAGAACATTATTATCCCAAAAGAATATTTGAAATAACTTGAAAAAGATCCAATCAATGTAATTTTGGTTGATACGACTGTCCCTATCGATCCTTCAAAACTGAAGTCGGATGGAGCAAGACGTTGGCCAAATCTTCCAAAAAAATCCTCACTAAAATCCAAGTTGCTCAGAGCATGCCACGGTTCAGAGTTTGAAACCTGTGAAGCTGGCACTATCCATTGCAATTGAGGACGATCCACAATGACAAAAGAAGACGAAGAAGATCGAAAAGAGGAAAACTGAAAACTTGAGTTGAGTAGGGGCTGCTATTTCTGCTTTTTTCTTTCTAGATTGGTTGTCTCAGATTTGGAAAAGAGATCTTGATCCTCTGACTATGTATGATTTCTCCTTCTATCCAGGTTCTTATTATACTAATAGTCACAATTTTAGTTGTATTTTGTCTATTTCTAATGATGACATGTTAGAAAAAAATCAATCTGATTTTAATCCTAATGATAATTCTCAAATTATAAATGACCTCGATGGGTCCGACAATAATAATAACAACAGTGATAATGACTATAACTTCAACGATCCCGATGACGATATTGTCGTTGTCGAGTTTCAAGGGATGCCAACAGCGATAGAGTTAGAGTTATCAGATTCAGAAGCATCTTTGAAAGAACATATTAGTGTCTCTGAATTTAAGAAACAAAGAACTAACTGAAGTTGATTTGCAGAGCGGAAGAATTTTACCTCCAAGGATAGCTGCCAAAGATAAGGGAAAAGAAGTGGTCATACCTGAAGAGGCAATTCTGTTGGTGTAAGGAACATTAGTTTGAGAAGAGCCCGAGGAAGTGTATAACAAAGTGAACTATGAAATTCTATTCCATCTTAAGAAACTACCTGTTAATTTAAGCATCTACCATGCCTAAGCCAGTCAAAGGAGATGGGGAGCCATTAGTAAAAACCCTACTAAATTCTAAGATGTGCTTGGCTCAATTAGTTGGTACTTCATGCTATTGACAATACTCGTGATCCAGGCACCTCCATCAACATCATGAACCTAAAGACGCTTGCATATTTAGACATTAATTCTAGCAGACTAATAATGGATAAGATGATGTTGCGTGGCATCAACCAAAAAGGAGAACCAAAAAAGAGGGAGAGCCTTTAATTCGATCACTCTGCTGCTGAAGATTAATGATTTGATAATAATGACAAAAATTTCATGTCATAGATTTAAAGACTTCTTATAACACCCTGCTGGGTCTATTATGGATACACGAATGCAGAATGGTACCTTCATCGCTACACCAATGCATCAAGTACTATTATGAAGGATAAAAGTACTACATCAAAGGTCAACTTTAACCATTTTCAATCACGAATTTAGAATTCTTGAAGTTGCTGCGTACTACGTTCTATCGAAAAAGACAGTTTTCTTCAGAGAGGTAATAGTAACCATGGGATTGCAATCGGCCTCCAGAATATTTAAGCTATCTTAGTGATGCCACACCCTATAAGTTTAATTCAATTGTGATCCATCCAAGAAAGGCTGCCACACTTAAGACACTTCATATTTAATTTATCAGCTAGGTGTAGATCTTTTACTGCGTTGGCTAAGAAAGATGCCAAATTTATTTGGGATGATAAATTTCAACATGTTTTCAAAAACATAAAATAGTATCTGATGACACATCCTGTCTTGACAACCCCAATATCGGGTAGATCTTTCGTAATTTATACTGCAACTTTAGACTATATTTTCGGAGCTCTATTAGTGCAGGTCAATGACTAGGGTATAGAAGATGGTCTTTATTATTTGATTCATTGTGTAATTTCAACTAAAGTAATGTATCTTTCAATTAAGAAGCATTACCTAGCTTTAATCTTCGTTACCCCAGAGCTTAGGCATTATATGCTTTCTCATAAGGTCAACCTTATCTCAAGGTTTAATTCGATGCAATATTTGATGACCCGACTGCCACTTTTTCAGAATGTTAACAACGTGGTCGTTGATATTATTGCAATTCAATATAACTTTTGTTCTTCTGTGTGTCACTAAGGGATAAATTTTGGTGAACTTCTTGGCAGCTCATTTACTGCCGACAGAGTCTACCTTTAATGATGATTTGTCAGACGAACAAATTATGAACTTAGAATACCATTATGCTAAATGTTGGGAAATGTGATTTGTTGGAGCTTCTTCAGCCCATAAGGATATAGAAACACAAGCGATAGCGCCCGACGATGTAGGATTCCATCACTACTGAGCAAGGGATATTGAACTTCTACCGTATGACGGAGTTGTGTACAAACAATGAAGTTAAATATGAAGCACTAATAACTAGATTAGAGTTAACATTCTAATGGGAATCAAAAGACAAGCATCTATGGGGATTCACTGTGGATGGTCAACCAAGTAACTAAAGATACAAGATTTTGAAGCTAAAGCTCGAGCAACGCATTCAATTTACAATGAACTTGCTGGAACAGATTCCAAATGTGACACTTAAAAATTCTCAGGGGAGAAAACTCTCTTGCAGATGCTTTGGCGACGCTTGCAAATGAATTTGCACGTCCGAAAGAAGATTCAACCCCGATTTCAGTGCAAGGGCATCAAATTCTTTCACAAGTCAACATGGATAATATTCACAAGATCGCTTCCGGTACATAGTAGTAGCCGCTGAAAAGGAAATGGAAGACTGTCGTCAGCCGTTCGTAGAATACCTGCAAATGAGGAAACTACTTGAAGATAATTCATTGGCCAATCAAATCAAGAAGAGGGTATTATCCTACGCCTTTGTAGATAATTTTATCTATAGAAGATCCTTCGACTTGATTTGATTATAATGTTTGAGCAAATCTGAAGCCGTAAAGATCGTCAAAGAAGTTCATGCAGCCTTGTTTGGTACTCATCAGTCAGGATCAAAGATAAAGATGACGATAAAGAGATTGAATAATACTAGCTAGTAATGATGATAGATTGCATAAGGATAGCGAAGATATGTCACCAATATCAAAATTACAGAGTCTTTGTACATCAATCTCTGAACTTGCTGTAGCTAAAAATTATTTTATGGTCGTTCGAGTGTCGGGGCACAAATATAGTGGGTCCTATAGATGATTCGTCTTTCAGAGGTCACTGATTCATTCTAACCGCTATAAAATACTTTTCCAAGTGGGCGGAAGTTATTTCGCTTAGGGAGGTCAAAGTGCACGTCCTGCAATTTCTTAAAAATCAAGTCGTCTACCAATTCAGTGTCGCTTGAAGGGTAATCTCCGACAACGATACCACATTGAAGAATACTAAAATTAACAACTTCGTTTGAACACACAATATAAATTGGAGGTACTTCATAATCTACTTTTCGAAAGCCAATGGTCTTGCAGAAGCCTTCAATAAGACGCTCGTCCAGATTTTGAAGAAGATCCTAATTGGAAATAATAGACAATTGTCAGAGACTCTGTGGGCCTTCCAAACAACTTATAAGACGACAACACAATCTACTCTGTATGCTCTAGTGTATGGGTCTGAGGCTGTATTCCCGCTTGAGATGCAACTCCCATCTCTTAAAATCGTCGTTGCCAAAAAAATAACATAAGTAAAAAATACAAAGCTCTGAATCGAAGAACTCGATAGCTTCGAAGAGAAGCGCTTGAGGGCTCAACAAAGTTTGGAACTATATAAAGCCTAGATTCAAGGACATGATCAGTTGGTTTGGTCGAGAACTTTCAAAGTTGGTGACTTGGTTTTTGTGTTGCAAATACATATTCTTGTTCACCGCAAGATTGGAGGCATTGGAACCGACTTGGGAAGGAACTTTTGTTATTGAAAAAGTATATTCTAGAGGATCCTATTAAATTGTCAACTGCCAAGGAGAAAGACAAATGCTTCCGACCAACAGATGATATTTGAAGAAATATTATGCAATCTGATGTTTTGAAAGTGAATTTTAGGAATAAAATATCCTTCTTTTGAAAACCACGATGTTGCTCTTATCTATAATTGGGTCCCAATTTAAAGGAATGTCAAATTAACAAAAGTAAAATTAGTAGCGGTAAAATGCATAAGTCTTATAAAATTTAAAATAAATAAAATAAAATCATAATTCAGTCTTTTAGAAAGCTCTTTCCTAGAGCTCAGGATTTTCCATTGATTCTAATATGTTCTCTTTTAAATTTTCTCAAAATAAACAAAAGTTTTGATAAATAAAATGAAGTCCCCTAAATAAAATTTTTGAAATTTCTATAAATATTTTGTTCATACAACTCACACACTGAAATTCATTCAGTTTTTTGCAGGAATATGTTTGTTGAACGACTGGTTTTTGAGAATATGTATGCTTGTTTAACGACTGGTTTTACCTTCCGCAATGACGTTAATCTTGCATTAGACAAGAGGGTGTCGAGTATGGCTCTATCATTCACTTTGAACTTGACTTTGAGCAAATTGAGTTACTCTATGAAGGACCACCACTGAATATAGTCGATTGGAATGAAGTCAAAGGAAAGAAGCTAGTACTGGAATTCAGATCCGGAAGGGAAATACCTTAAAGAGAATTAAAAAAGATCATTTAAGAAAAAGTTTGCCACAACTACCCAAGAGGTTGAGACAACGGGATCAAGTCAGTAATTGTTGACGCTACTGAAGAGCCAATGGGCGCTTCAGCTTTTGATCCGTTAAAAGTACAAACGGGATTGACAAGGACACATAGGAAAAAGAAGAACCGATGCATAAAGAAAGCCCATGAACGAGAGGAGAAAGAGAAGAGACAATGGGTGGCCGCTACGCTTAAGTATGTGTTTCTAAAGTATAATCCATCAGATTTCTACCCTAGTTTCAATATAGAAAAAATGCGTTCCAAATGAGGAAGAAAAGATTGAAAACAAAACCTTCATGGTTGAGTTGTGCATGCCCCAGTCCGTCGAGCCGTACGTACTGCAATTCATCATGCCCTGACATATTGTTTGAGAGGCAGAACTGGAACATTTTCAAAAGATGCAATGATAGTCTTGAATATTTCCAACAAGTGAATGGGCGATACATTAATATTCTCTAGGGATTGAAGCTGCACATTGAGATATTTTCAGAATGCAAATAAGAGAAAATAATTAAATGCGTATTTGAAATGTGTGATAAAGGTAGAGGAGACTAAGGAAAAGAACTTATTTAGAGTCGAGGAAGTGGAAAAGAGGCCAAGACAAAATTACCATTCAGTGTGACTGCTGCTACAACTTTGTCATGGGCAGAGAACGCAATCCCACGGGAATTATTCGAGATGATGAAGTTGATCCTATGTCGCTAATAATCAAAAAAATTATTAAACAAATGGTATCATGTTACATGTTGTCCGCTAACTGTATTCCGGATAGTTATATCATCAATATCTATGAGGAAGGGGATTGTATTTCGCCTCATATCTGCCACCATGACTTTTTGAGGACTTTCTGCATGGTCTCACGCGTCAACCAATGCAACAAAATGTTTGAGATAAAACTTATGATCATTGGACCTGGAGAACTCAGAGTATCAGTGGAGATTTTTTTACAAGTGGGATTTGTTTTGATATTGAATTAAAATGAAGCTGATATTTCGAAATACTGCATTGCGGTAGTCCCCCACTAAAGAATCTCAATCACCTTAAGAAAAATGGACGAAGGAAAAACACCATTTGGATATCGACAAAATTCAGAGCTGCAGAGGTTGCAGCTTCTTGAGCTATGATGCCCCTCAAAATAGCATGCCTTTATGAGTACTTGAAGGAACCCGATTGTGATTGTACCTTAAAGGATGGGCTATTTTTGCATAGTTCCTGGTCTCCAAAGATTGATTATCGATGACAATTGACTGGTAGACTGAACTGACATGTAGCAGTAGTACGACATGTTCATATCCGCAATACATATCATATAATGATTGTTCAGTGGATTATAGAGATTTTTTTGCATTATTCTCAATAAACGTATGGATAGGTATTGATTTTGAAGATTTGGGATGTTCATGAAGAAGTAAATTCTTTGTGGGATAAAGTAAACAAGTGGAGACAGATGTACTTGGAGAATCAAAAGACAAAATTTATAAAATAAAAATAATTGGTGGTGGAATAATAATGTGCAAGAAAAGATAAAATATAAGAAGTTATGTTATAAAAATTTGTTTAAATGTAAAAGCTTAGAGAATTGAGAAAAATATCAAATGACTCGTAGAGTGTCTAAGAGAACAATCTGTGGCGCTAATAATTTTTCTTTTAGTGATCTTTATAATAAATTAGATACTAAGTATGATGAAAAATATATGTATAAACTAGCCAAACAAAGAGAAAAAGGGTAAAAAATTAACTCAAGTAAAGTGCATTAAAGATGAAAATAAAAAAAGTGTTTTTCTTAGAAAAAAGATATTCAATATAGGTGGGTGAGTTATTTTGATAAACTTTTTAATGAAGTTTCTGAAATATCGACTTTATTGAACTTAATATTGTTAATAATAATAAAATGTTTCATTTTTACGGTTGCACTAGTAAAAAAGAAGTTGACGAGACTTTAAAGAAAACCAATGATGGAATGTTTGTAGGAACTGATGATATCCCAATTGAAGTGTGGAAATATATATGAGATTTGAGCGTTTTTGGCTTACTAAACTATTTAATATTATTTTAAAACTAAAAAGACGTCTGAGAGTGGAGGAAGAGTATTTTGGTATCCATTTTTAAGAATAAAGGGGATACACATGAGCGCGCAAATTCTAGTGGAATTAAGTTGATGTATCATACTCTAAAATTATGAGAGAGGGTAATTGAACCAGGTTTCGTAAGGATTCATGTAGTCGGCCCCACTTAGTGAAATAAAGGTTTGTTGTTGTTGTTGTTTTTTAGAAACATTTAAACAAACTTTGAGCCAAGCATAATTTCCCTTAGCCTGTATTATCCCTAATGAATTTTGAAAAATCATTCACAAGAAATTTTAAATCAAACATTACAAATGAAATTCAAGATCAAACTTTAAACTTTCTTCCTGACCTAACTGGGTTGAATTATTTCAACCTATTGCTAGTGTCAATTTTTGCTCCCCGCTAAGGTTTCCTTTTGTAGAAACTCTTAGTCTTTCGCTTCGTGTAGAAGGGGTTAACTGATTTTAGTTCTATAAAACTAGACTCTTCTGCACATTTCGTTTCGCCCATGTTCCTTTCATAAATTTTTACAAATTCCATAAATTTCATTATCGTTAAATTTCCATAAATTTTCACAAATTCCATAAATTTCATAAATTCCCATAAATTTTCACAAATTTTCATAATTTCCAAAAATTCAAATTTCTTTTTTCTGAGAGTTGGTGTAAGGTCTCCTTAAATGGATTAATGTATCCTCTCCTCAACTAGATTAAGACATCATTCTCTAGTCTAGTTAAATTCAAATTCCTGGGGTTTGGTGTAATATCCCCTTTTATGGATAAGACATCATTTCCTCTAATAGTTCTCAGGTTTGGTACAAGGCTCCCCTTAATGGATTAAGACATTCTTCCTTGGTTTAGTTAAATTCAATTTCCTGAGATTTGGTGTAATGTCACCTTAAATGAATTGAGGCATCCTCTCTTCCAATAATTGAGGCATCTCTGTTTAGTGAAGCTGTTTAAACCAGAACTGTGACAACCACATATTTGATAATTCAAAAGCAACCTAACCATATTAAATACCATATAATCCGATCATCCTCTAAAATCATTAGCATAATCAAAATTATATGAAATTTGGTTTACAAATTCCAAGCAAATTGGTACGAACAAAAAAGAAATGGGATGAGATCAAATTAAGTAAAAATATTCAGTGAAATTTTGTTGATTCTAAATTTCTAAAAAAAATCGACCAGTAAATCCTAATTCGACAAGTTTGATTTGCATACACCCTAATCTTTTATTAATCAAGTATTGCCACAACTGACAACAACAAAGATCGGAGTATTGGAAAGCATTGTGAGTTGATTGTAGCTTAACACAACAAGAGAAGATATCGGAAGTTGTAAGGTTACAAACATTTCTCATACCTTCTTAGCTATCATCGACCAACTTCATGCGATAAAGAGAGACGAAGAAGCACTATAGAGACAGTGAAGCACTGTGACGACAATAAAACCAGGTTTCGGCCTTAAATCCTGTGATTCGGTGGGCTTGGTGAATTCGGGAAGGTCGCTTCGTTAAAAAAAAATGTTAACTTCTTCGATGGTTTCAGATAATAGAGGAGCTGAAGGAGAAGAAGAATGGGAGTTTTGGGTCTCTGCAAGCCGCAATCCTGTTGCTCCCGTTGTTGCGTTCTCAGCTACCTCCAATCGCGACGTATTGGGACGAAGGTTTTGGACAAGGTAAAAATGGAGCACTGGGGTAAAAATGCACATCGACGAAACTGGGCCTCAAGTGATGGCTGGCTTTCCGCATTCGCACCAAACCACGGGAAGCGGCAGCGGCACCGCCGCCCTAAACATGGAAAACTAGCGGCACGGTGCCCAGCCGCAGCTCCCACCCCGCCCCAAACGCACCCTAAAGCTTCCTCTTCTCGATCGGATTTAGGATTAAATGTGAGTTCCCGTGCATTTTACTAGGGTTCAATCACCTGATTAGTCATACAGTAGATGCAAATCTCCATGCTTTCTACGGTAAAATAATCATCCCCTTTCAAATCAAATCAATCCATTAGATCCTCCTTAGGCATCTTTAACTTAAGATATCTCGCTGGAACCTTTGATAGTATTCATCCCTAAACTCCTAAAATATAAACTTCAAAACAATCAAATGAAAGATGAAATCCAAAATTCAAATTCAAATTCGAGTTTTTCCCAGCAATAATCTAATTCAAATTCTATCCAGATTCAATTTCAATCTTTAGTTTGTTTCGAGTATTGTTACTTGGACATTTTTTGGATCATTTTAGTTGGTTCGCTAACATCAATACGTGTGGTATACTTGTTCAATACACCTCACTTATTAGGGTTCATTTGTTGGCCTTATTTTTATATGAGGTCTATATTATCCTTCATCTATCTAGAGCTTGGGATTTAGTCTTAGGGTTTCTGTAGTGGCTCTCTTAGAAAACTACTGAAAAAATCAATACCAAAATAGAACTTCAAAACATCTCTTCACTCTTTAGAGTTTCATGGGCTTGACTTCAAATTTTAAACCCTTGGTTGAGATGATCAGGCTTAGATCATTGAAGCTTAAGTTGGTTTCTCATAAGATTGAAAATACCTTAAGCCATCATTTGACCATAGAGAGTTGCGTCTTTTTTTGGCCTCTCTCACTTTGACACTTGACACTCCTCCACAATTCCTTAATAATTCTTTTCTTGGTTCATGGAAAGCCCATTAGGTATGAGACTCACTTTGAACTAAGATAGCATTAATTTATTAATAAAAGAAAAATAAAATAAAATTTCACTAACTAAAAGTCAAATTAATCAAAATTGAAATCTCAAAATTAAACTCATAAAAATTTTCAGATCAGCCCCAAAATTAAAATTTGATAAAGATAAAATTCAAATCACCAATTCAAAGTTCAACAAAATTAAGATCACAAAATAAAATTATCAAGTAAAAATAAAAAAATATAAAAAAAGATTAATTAATTAAATAAATAAATAAATAAAAAATTCATTCATGAATCAACCCAAAGTCAAATTCAAAATTTAAATCAATATAGTTAAATCCACTAAAAAATAAATTTCAGCAAAATCAATATAATTAAATCCATTTAAAATCAATTTCAACAAGATCAATATAATTAAATCTTCTAAAAATTAATTTCAACCACAATCAATAAAATTAAACCCATTAGAGATTAAATTCAATAAATATTAATATAATTGAATTTAATAAAAAACTAGGTTATTAAAATTAAACCCAAAATTATAATAATTAAATCAGAATGATAAATGAAAGGAACCTAAAATCATTAAGGCACTATCTTAAAGTCAAAATTCTAAGTTCACCAAAATTATAAATAATTAAATTAACTAAAAAAATCAATATAAGGCAAATTGAAAATCAACTTAAAATTAAAACCCATAAATTCACTAATCAAAATCAAATCAATTTAAATCAAATTCAAATATAAACAAATTCACCAATGTTAAAATTTAATCAAATCAAATTTACCAAAGTCATGAAATTGGATTAACCAAAATGCAAATATTAACTTTAAAATTAAAAAAATTAAAAATCCAAAATAAAATTGACACTTCACAAAATAAAATTTACCCAAACCAAACTCAAATCAAACCATCAAGTTGTCAAGAATATCTAAAGTTCAATCCCACCTGGCTTAAACTTATGCCTCATGACTAAATCCTCAAATTTGTGTCACGTTAGATTTGATTTATGCCAAGCCATGCTAAGCCCCATGCAACCATCCAAGCCATCTTTATCCAAATGTACATAACTTTTTGGACTTGCCAAATGTGAACAACCATTTCAATGACAAAACCCAAACCCCAGCCAAGCTCAAATTCTCATGACCATGAGATGCCCCCATGGCTAAGCCCAAGACAAATCCACCAAATCCTCATGACAAATGAGGATAAAAAACACTTTCATGCCAAGGGAAATAACAACCCAAAAAGCAACCCAAGCTCACTTCATCCAAACCAAGTCAAGCGTCCACATGGTCTCCTCCCCTTGGCTCCTCTTTGCCCATGATTAACTTAGTGTTGGCTTTGTTGAGATTCCAAGCATCCTAATTGACCAAGACAAAACCAATACGAGCTCCTATCATGCCTGTTGGTGAGCTCCCCATTCAAAAATTCAAAAAGATCAAAATGATTCATCATGGCCCAAAGCTCTGCCAAAAGCTTCTCTAAGCACCTATGAGGCTCCCTAATCCATCCCCATCACACCCACAGCTCTCGAAGGCTTCCCATTACCTTCAAAGGCCCCCAACCCGACAGCACCTTAGGAGAAGCATTCCCCTTATTCTTTGTGTGAATTCCCCCTCATGCTCCCAAGCCCTAGCCAAGACCCTTAGCAACTCCTCCCCATCATCCCAAGCTATTGCCCCCACTGTCTCCCCATCAATTTCTAAAAGCCGCACTAGGACACTTTCGGGTTCACCACCAAACTCACCAAAATCTTCAAATTGAGCCTCCCTTTAGCTTCACAAAGCCCTAAAACTACTTCCCCAATCAAAACCTCCTATTTCCGCACTTTTTGACCTACCGCAACACCAAACCGTGAAGTGCTTTGGTCAAGTTCATATTCAGAGCCAAAGAGATCTACAATTGGCAGTTGGAGGAGCTTCGTGGACTCAAGATGAACCTTCTTAACCTGTCCAATTGAGAACAAACCTTTTGGGCAAAGGTATAAATCAAAAACTTAAATAATTCTCTCGATTTTGGTCTTTTATGAAGAAAATGTTCAATCCATATGTAATTAGTCGTATAGTCGTGTTCGTAAGGATTAGATGAAGTTTTTGGCTTCGTAAAATTAGGGTTTCACCCATTAGATCATTTGGATCAACCCCTAGAAGTTGGTTGGTGCGCTCTCTCTGTCTATTTGAGAATGATGGGTGGATGTCGTCCGTTTTCGTGCATTGGAAACGGATGATCGTGATTAATTCATGCAGAATGTGGTAGATCAAAGGAGCATAGTGGATGGAAGCCACCTCAGAAGCCACGTGGAAAGTGAAACAAACCGCGAAGTGGCGCGTGACATTTCAGAGACTTCGAGGCTGAGCTGGCAGCTGTGTAGTTAAATAGGAAAATTTAATTTTTTTGGTTTAATTAAATCCTAAAAATTAAAAGAAACTTTGGAAAATCATACTTAATTAAGGAAAAATTAGAAAAATGAAAGGAAAAATGCTATAAACTCAGTGAACAAAGGTTAACAAAATAAAATAAAACCTAATTAATTTAACTCATAATTTTCTTTGAAAATAATTAAAACCTTTAGTTAATAAAAAATAATTAAGAATTAAATTTAAATCAAAATTAAATGAAAATTTGACAAGTTGAGCTTTTAACCATTGGGACTTCCCCTGGTCTTTCAAGGTCTGAGACCACTATTTAAAATGAAAAGTGTAATTTCTTATGAAATTTATAATTAATTGAGAAAAAAAATAAATAAAAATAAAATATAAATTAGAAAAATACAAAAACAATTAATAATAAAAAAGGATTTTAAAAATAGTAAACCCTTGAATTAAAATCACAATTCTAACCTTTGAAAGTCACAAATCACCTAAAACATAAGGGTTGGGGTGGAGGTGGGTAAATTTATAATGAAAAGATTTGCACTTTAACCCTTTATCTCTAAATTTAATTAAATGACAATAAATTAAACTTTAAATTTTAACAGTTGAACCTAATAGATACTTGAAATGAAATGATTAAGGCAAACCCTAAATCAAATACCAAAAAGTGCCTAATTGTAAAATTATAAAAATCTCACTTTATAATATGGATAACCCTAACAAACACAAAAAAAGAAAAACAAATATCAAATCACCATTTAAAAGACTTTTTGGAGAGATTAATAAAATATACTAGTCAAATAAACAAAATTTTCATTAAAAATAATTAAAATAAAAAAAAATTACAAATTTACCCTTAATATCAATTTGAACACTTTGAACCTCAAGACCCTTAAAACCTAATTGAAACTCATTAATGAAACATAAAGTGATTAAGATATATTGAAATTTATAACTAAGAGGGCAACTTCTCCAAAATTATAAATGTGCCCTTCTTAACTCTCGAACCTCTAATTTGAATATGAAATGATTAAAACTTATAAGACAAACTCAAATGATCATTTAATGGTATAACCAAAATATAACAAAATCAGATTAATTAATTGGGAGAATTGCGTGATGGTTCTTCACTCGACTTAGGAGGTGCAATTGGTTAAAGAGATAGTTGAGTGGATAGGGCAAAATTTACCTTTCACGGTGATTATCTAACCCATTAGTGTTATTATTCTCTTTTTCTAAGGGGATGCTGAATTCTTGAAAATTTGCAATTTGCATTAATATGTCAAAAAGCTATAAAACAGATGCGTCTAAGCGTTTACATTGTTGTCTAAATCCTCTTTAAGGAAGTCAAACAAAGAGGGATCACAATCTTGAAGTTTCCAAATAAAAGAGCAATTCAAAGCGAACTAAACACAAAAATGGGCTGCTTTGTTGTGCTCACTCAGCACAAAATAAAAAAGTAGCTATCTAAATTGAGATAAAAACCAAGTCTGGTCCAAATCTGGGTCGTTTTCTCCGATTGTTTTTCTCTGTGCTCCGGCCGTGAAAGTTCATCACAATTTCATTATCCCCTTCGATTATCATTTTATCGTAAATATTATCTCAATGCTGATTTCATTTTATCAAAAATATTATCTCAACTAAAAGACGAGTCACTGTAGGTCTTGATAAATTTAGCTACAGTAGTAAAGGTGTATCATCTGTAGAAGAGGGAGATTATACTGTTCCACGATTCATGAGGTGAACTCTCATATGGGAAAAATGAAATCCATGCGTGAACTGTAACAGACTCTTGATTTGCATATAGTAAGCTATACAACAACAACAAAGCCTTAATCGCACTACGTGAGGTCGGCTACATAAATCCTTTCCATTGCGTCCTATTTAGTGTCATATTTTCATTTAGTTCTAATAAATTAAAATCATTTTTTATACAATAAGCCCAAGTCTTTCTAGGTCTACTTCTGCCTTTCTTAACATAAGTCGAATCTAAAACATCTACTCTCCTAATCGGATCATCAGATGATCGATGTTTAATGGGACCAAACCATCTAAGATGCTTTCTCTGATTGGCCTATCACTGGAGTTACACCATTCTTATCACGGATATAATCATTTACATATAGTAGTAAGCTATACTAGAAAAAATTAGTCTCCGTCCTGAGACTGCCTGATGAGTATGCGTATATATGCACAGTGAGCCTAAAATTTGAATAGATAATACTTACTGATAACGGAAAATTCAAAAGTGCTTTAATTTCCTTAATAGAGTACATCAAGGATTGTTAGTCACTTCGAAAGCAAAAGGGATTTGAGATTAGAGACACGGGATCGAAGTACTAGCTAATATTACCTTATAAATATTTTCCTATTTTGTAATTTTTATTTGAAATTATATGAAATTTGCATTTCCAAATTGGAAGGTTTTATACATTTCCCCTGGCTATTTTTATAGACTGCACCTGACTGGAGGCAGGCTCTTACTCTGAAGAAGGTAGTGGAAGATCGGATCACCAAAGGTGAGGGATGAGTTGCCCATGTTTTTTTTTTTCTTTTTTTGGAAGATTTACATGCATACCACTCAATTATTATGTATTTACATGTCTAACACCTAAACTTCAATTTTTACATGCGTGCCACCTTACCTACACATGAAAGGTGTATTTCACTTTTTAAAAGCTAAAATGGTGGTAATTTATTAATGTGATATGAAAGATTTGGGTGTTATAAATGTAAAAGTAAAGTTTTGGTGTTAGATATGTAAATATATTGGAATTAGGTGGTATGCATGTAAATGCCCTCTCTTTTTATCATAGCCAACTCTTTCCTTTGTTCCTGAATCAGATGGAGTACTTGGTATCGGAATCGCTGCGACTGCTGTGGGACTTATAATTGGTGGAATTGCTGCTGCAGTAGCTCGGAAGAAATAAACCTCTTTATAAGTTTGGCTGTGGAAACTGCATTGTCATGACTGGGATCTTTTGTTGATTTTCACCTAATAATGTGTTTTTTTTTTCTTTTTTTTCACCAATACGACTATGAGTTTGGTTTTCATTCATTGAACATTTATCCATGTAGAAATAGTGGGTGCCTGTAAATTATTTACTTAACGGTTATTTTGTTGGTTTTCATCATCATCGTCATTTGAGGAAACTGCATTGTCATGACTTGGATGCTTTGTTGATTTTCTCCTAATAATGTGTTTTTTTTTCTTTTTTTTTTTTTACTAGTAAGCACTATTAGTGGTAGAAATGCCTGAAAAGTTATTTTCTTGTAACTGTTATTTTGTTGTTCGTCGTCGTCATCATCATCATCATGAGTTTGGTTTTCTTTCATTGAATATTTTATCCTGTAGAAAGAGAGTGCCTGTAAAATTATTTTCTTGTAACTGTTATTTTGTTTTTCTTCATCATCATTATCAGTTTGGTTTTCTTTCATAGAAAATTTTATCCATGTAGAAAAAAAGTGTCTATAAATAGGGATCCACATTATAAATAAATGAGACATTTTATTTGTCTGCAACAGCTCCTCTCTCTCTCTCCCTCCCTCCCCACCCTGCCTTAATTTCCTCTTAATTTCTTTCTAATAGTCTGTTACATTTCTTAGGCGTGTTTTCAATTTCTTTCTAATAGTCTGTTACATTTCTTAGGCGTGTTTTCCGGATAATCTTGGATTCAAAAGATGCCTAAATAGCCAAGCCAAGCCTGTTTATGTCCCAAGTAGTGTATTATAGATGATTCAATATGCATAAATAACTTAAAGAATGAGACACGTAATCAAATTAGACTCAATTGACATAGCTTACCCCAACATAATTAAGGTTATAACTTAAATTTAGATTGACTACTCTTAGACCCATATAACATCTCTAGATGGGACCTGTAAAAGTAATTCCATAGTTGTTTAGGCGTTATTTTACTCATCCATAACTTGAAAGATCTAAATAAGTCTTTTTGACTTAATTTAGCTTGATTAAACTTAAGTAACACAAATTGACAATCAGTTACATCTAAAATATATTGTAATTGATCATAAGAATCGACGAAGGCTTAATTTGATTGAAATCAATATGATTTTATTGATCCTAAGTTGACATAAATAAAACAGATTGGATCAATTGACCCATTTCAAATTAACAAACTAGTTAATCAAGGTTATTTTCAAGCTTGCTCAAGACAATTAATCGTAGGTGATTTCACCCTTAGGATACGTCAATCTTCAGAAACAAAATAAAATTCTTTTGAGACCACATTACTTGGAGTAAATATCTCTAGAATTTTTATGTAGAATCAACTTTACACTAATCATTGTAAGCCTATAAAGTGCAATAATTAGCTAATATAATGGCTATTATTGTAATACATGTATTTTTTTGAATTCCATGGGATTAATAATTAGTGCTATATTGATAAATTAAACCTTGTTGATTGTTAGAGATTTTAGGGGATTTGAAGTTTAGGTTGATTGTGGGCCAAACATAAGACCATAGTTCAAATTAAATAAACTATGATCAATTTAAATTAAATTAGTATATATATTAGAACTTTGTAAACTTTTAATAGTTTATCCTAAGTTGTCTAAACCCACCATGGCCTCTACTAAGTTTATTAGCACTCACTTGATCCAGTAGGTTGTTTCCATTGTTATTAATGCAAATTAATATCTTTAAATAGTATTTTGAACCCATTAATCCTTGCCTTAATTAGATCTAAGGGCCAAGGAAGGTTAATGTCATTATTATAACTTTTTGCCTCAAACAAAAGATGGAGGTGAGGGAGGGAGCAATGGTATTCTATCCTTGTAGTCATTGAATGACTTCTTTAACCAACCTACTCCACTTAATTGTGTATGATTGAGTAATTAGTAATCATTTCTAGCCATTGGATCCCCTACTTGACTCTAATTGTTTATTCCATAAATGAGTGGGGGAATTTTTTTTAGAGAGTGATCTTATGTGTGAGAAAGAGCATTGAGCTCTTTCGTTTATCATATGATAGTTCTTTAGTGCATCCCATCTATTTTTAATGCTTAGCACTATTTCTAGAATTTCCCCAACCTTCCTCATTGAAGCACTTGGCATGTCTTAGTACATCTTATATTATGTGTATAGTTTGTGATCCTTCACTCAATGTGAAGCTTATCCACCCATTGATTAAACCATAAAAGGCTTTAAGGTCTGTTTGAGACAACTGCAACTTATTAATAAGCTACTTCTGCGCAGCTGCCCCAGAAAGCTGCTGTGTAGAAGCTACTACAGATAAGCTAGTTGATTGCTTATATATTGTTGTTTGAAAATAGCTGCAACACAATTGTTTATGGACAATCAACCATTTTTTCTGTGCAGTAATATTGTTTGCAACAAAACTTTTATAATAATATTTTTGATACTTTAGATTCAAAAATTTACTTCAGAACTGTGCAAAAAATAAGATACACGCCTCACTTAACAGTGAGTATCATCATTACTAACATAAAGAAAAAGATTATTAAAATAATATTTAATAACATGGTAATATGATTTTTAAAATGGAGAAGGCGTATGTCACGAGCCAGACCGTCTTCCAGGGACACTATCCATTCCCAGTCACTCTCGACGGTGGAATCAGCTATCTTGTCTTCCCATCAGGAGTTATACTTATCTATGATTTTCCACGAGCATCTGCAAAACTATCTCTCGTAGCTATGTGACTAACGTGATATCAGCAGTGAACTCTGAAGTCTATAGTAGCACAACAATCTTCATGCGGTACCAGAAATCCTTGAGTTCATCTTTCATGAATGTTTTAAAAGACAAATCATTAGTCATAACATAAGTAGAAATTTTTTTCATAAATAATTAAATAAGTAGGTGTGAGGTCTCAAAGAACTCAACATACCAATCAACAAATCTGTCACTACAAGAAGATAACAAACATTGTGAAAAAAAAGTTTTTGGTTGCCTTTAAACCACATAACGACTAGCTCGTGTCACATAGCATATCACAAAAAAAAAACCACCTAGAAGAACCTAAAAAACTATATTACCGAAAAAAAGTGAGGAACTTGGTTTCCTTCAATAGGATTTCACATGTGACTTCAATACCAACAATTAGGCCATATAGCAGAACCCATAAGTTCAATGTCGCATCATGCACCTCTGAAACCTATAAAAAAAATAAAAGAAAGAAAACATGAAAAAAAACACTTACAAACATTGTAGAAAAACTCAAAAAATCATAATAAAATATACAAGGAACATAAATAAACATGACTTGTATAAAATAAACAAGAAACGATCCATTTAGCATCCAAAAATGGTGTCTGTAATCCGCTCTCTCATTTTAACCATTTCCTCGACACCTTCGCCATTTTGGGTGCAACGTTCTTATGATTCTCCTTTTGTCTGTTGTATAGATTGTTGTATATAATATTCAAATGTTTCAGGCTTGACGTTCAAATGATCATCATCAGCCATGCTGAAGTCTACATCAGCGCTCAAATGATGCTGTCGAATATAGTTGTGGAGAGCCATTGTGACCACTACAACATGTTTCTGCCTCAGAAATGGATATTTCAGCATATCACGCAATACGACCATTTTTTCTTCATGCTAATCTACTCCACTTCTCTGGTTGTCATTCTAGATGAGTTATGAAGTCCATCATGCTAAATATTGTAAGGTGTCCTTTAAGTAGCTCCCCAATCCATTTATAACCAATGTAAGATGATGTCATGCAGGGAGACCGATCTATGTATGAGTTGTAGTATTCATACATCAAACATACTACTTCTACAATTCTCCTACGTCTCTCTCTTTGTGAATCCATGTTGAACAAGTGCACTGTTCAGGTAAAATATGTTAATCAAACAATTTTAACAAACTTCAAATATTGAATTACAAAGTTTACTAGGAATAAACCTGCATCCAAATTAGCATTAGCATTGTTCCAAGGAAAAAGAAAAAAAAACATCAAAATTAGAAATCCAATAAACCTACTGAAAAAAAAATACAAGTAGTGCAAATATAACTAAATAAAATCAATGTCCTTGTTGTCATAAAAAAAATGTAAATAATTGACCTTACGGTCAGGGGTCATCTACATGAAGAACACTCTATGGATCGAATCCTACAACAACTTCATAGAGTTCAAACAAAACGACATTTCCTTAAAAATTTCTAGAGTTGCTTGTAGAACCCGGATAACGTCTTCGATGAAGGTCACTTGTGAAGTCTCAAGGTCACTGGTGCATGAATCCAACAGTTTTGATATTTGGCTTCTGATGAAAGCAGCCGCAATTTTTTTCTTTTACTCCACTCTAGGATGCTTTGTCCTGCATTTAGACTCAATTTCATTTTGGTTTGGGCTTGGGCCTTCGCCGGAGTCAGTTTCTTGCTCAACATCTAAGTTCTCAATTATGCCTGCAAACCCTTGCTCACTAGTGGTCTAGACATTTATCCTCATTATCACTACCCCTCCAAACATACAGTCCAAGTTTTCTTCCAGATCAGGGTCAATTACACTGAATTTGAATTTATTTTTGGCTGACACTACCTGCAAAATAAGGACAAGTGGATTTATTAATTCCATTCAAGAAGAGAAAGTAATGAAAAGAAAGTTTTTCATGGACATGTCATTAGCTACAATGTCTCAACCCACCACTCCTCCAAAGCATCAATAACCCGTTTGATTGGATCTGAACCCAAGCTCATGGATACTCGTTTTTAATTTCTTCCATAATTTCCAGTCCATTTTCAACTAATCCCACTTATTCTTCAGTTGCATCCTATTGTACTTCTTCCTGTTATTTCCTTAAACTTCTTCATAATATTTTGCCATCTTTGTTAAAATAGGCGGTGGGTATGTTTCCCAATTCAACCTCCTTAAGACAGAGGTCGCAAAATATGAGTTTAGTTTCCCTATCGCACATAACTAATGAACCGATTTCATTAGTCTTAACCATTACTTTACTAGCACAAAAAAAGCAAAAAATTAATATTTGATAGTTGCCACGACTCACACAAAAGCAACACAATCAGACAACCACAACCCACAACCCATAACCACAACCACCACAACACAACTCCAGCCACACTTGCACACAACCACAACCTCCACACACAACCACAAGCACCACAACCACCTCCACTCGAGCCACAACTCCACAAACAAGCACAAACTATAAATGAGCCAACACAACCAGATAAACACAACCCACAACCACAGCCACCATAACACAACCTCAGCCACACCTTCACACACAACCACAGACTCCACACACAACCACAGGCACCACAACCACCTCCACAAAAAGCCACACCTCCACACACAACCACAACTTACTTATGAGCCAACACAACCAAACAACCACAACCCACAACCCACAACCACACCATCACAACACAACCCAAGCCACACCTCCACACACAACCACAACCACCACAACCACCTCCACACACAACCACAACCACCATAGCAGAACCACATCCACACCTCAACAATACAACCATAATCTCCACACCTCAACAATACAACCACAACCTCCACACATAACCACATGCACCACGAATATCTTCAACCACAATATATTATAATAACTGTTTTATAAATACCTTTTTCTCATTTCTTGAAGCCATTCACATTAAAACTTTGCTCCATTTACAAACATACGATGATGCTCAACCCCTTTTCAAGTATAAGTTGTATAGAAGGACATAAATAAAAAATTTCCCCATTTACACCCATCCCACAACACAGCCACCCATGCACAAATCTACACCCAACCACACAGCTACACAAACCACAACCCACAACCCACAACAACCACATCACAAACACCCACCCACACCACACACATTCCAAAACCACCACACCACATGACACAACACCACAACCACTCAACCCACAACATAGCCATCACAACCCACAACACAGTCACCAAAGCTCACAACACAACCACCACAACTCACAACACAGCCACCCAACCCACAACCACCACATCAAAACTACTTAACCACATATCTACACACAATCCACAACCATCACACCATAAGACATGCCCATAACCACTCAACCTACAACCACCACACCACAAACACCCAATCACACCTCCACACACATCCCATAGCTATCACACCACAAAACACATCGCCACAAAACACCCAACCCTCAACACAGCCACCACCACCCACAACACAACCATCATAGCCCACAACAACCACCACAACCTACAACACATCAACCCAACCCACAACCACCAAACCACACCCACAACCACCAAACCACAACCCACAACCACCATACCACAACACCCAACCACATCACACATAACCCATAACCACCACACACAAGACACAACAACACAACCACCAAACTTACAATCACCACTGTTGACCTCACTTTTGGTTGAGGTCTAGAAATTTCTTTAGTAACCTAGGTCTAGCTATAGGTCTTAGAAAATTAGAAAAAGGTACCCCTTAGAAACTCAAAACTCTTCTTATTTACTCAACTTGAAAGTCTACATATTAATCTTAACCTCTAGCATTTAGTAGGTAAGATCATTATAGGAGAATTCAAAAAGAATCCCCATAGGATTACTTGGCTTTAGGGTCAATCCTGGGTTTTGACTTGGAACTAGGGTACACCATATNATATTATTTATATAAACTCATCTGATTAGTTAAGACCTGCTATATTAAAAAGTAGAAAGGACAAATTAAGCGGACAAATTTTCAGGCGATCGGTATTGCAGGCATTGAATATTAAAGAAGTTGACTAGAATGCCGGCCAGATTTCATCATCCAAAAATATTTAGGAATTATGAAAAAAAAAATTCATGAAAAATATTTGATTCTTAAATTTTGTCTCAAATTCACAGCAGATGGGAAGTCCATTATGATTTATACGCTATATTAAAAAGTATATACATAAAAGATTAGGAAAATATTTGCGTACGTAAGATATATGCAGCGTTGCGTACGTCGTACAGGCGGGTTATATCCACTTTATACGCTCATGTAATCTCCTTGTACCTACCGGAACTACAGAAGCGCAGAATTTATTTGTAGATTACAGATAAGTTGCAGATAGGTTACTGGGAGGTTAAAGGGGGGTATAACACGGATATAACCCCTTTTACCCCCAGCATAACCTCCAGACGTACGCAGCTCTGCTTACGTCTTACGTACGCAAATATTTTTCAAATGATTGAGGATAATTTTGCCTTTGCGTTGTTGTTTAGACCGTTGTCATGGCTGCATTTAATTATTATTTTTTTGTTGTTATCTAAAAAATATTATTCTTATCATAACAATGCTACAATATTTTCATCGCTTTGAAATTATGATGATAGTTAGAGATGTAAAGATAAATCCTAATGACCTAATCCTTTCTAGATGGAGAGGTTGATTTTACCTTTTTTTTAATTTAAAATGACAACTTTAAAAGTCCAAATAAATAAGATGCTAGAAATTTTAGTATTTAGCTACACATTATCATTTATCTTCTACTACTGATAGCACCAAATTGTCCAATATCATTGCCATTTTTTAGATTGATACGACTTCAAAAGAGTTTGACCTTTACCATGAAGCTTGAGACATTTGAAATGGATTTCGAAGTATTCTTTAAGAAAAAAAAATTCAAATTAAAATTGAAAATTATCCAAGACTCTGATTTCAGCGAACTTATAGTCAAACTAACCGGCTCGAAAAGACAAATCCAATGATATTGAAATTGACCAAATCCGAGACAACTTAAGTCATTAAACACTTTTAGAAGCTTTGGGTGATTAATTGGAGAGTCCAATGGATTCCAAATCTAACAGACTAATAGTTATATCGAGTGTCTCCAAGAAATGAATGCAACGAACCCAAGATCACACAATTCTGACATTATTAAGGCACTTAAATATACATAAAAAGTCAAATGATTAAAGGGATAGCTCTGGGTCCTTCAATGGAGCGGTATAGAATCCCGCATTTTTTACAGAAGACAATACTCTTAGAATCTATAAATATAATCCTACTCCCCTTATGAAGATGGGACCTAAACCTAAATGAGAAGAGAAGGAGCCAACTTTTAAAGTTGTCAGTGATCACTTCCCACCTACATAGCTTCCAACCTACATCGACCACCACTCGTCGGCTGCAGTAGACCAACGTCGACCACATGCTTCTCGTCAACATCTATAAACCTTGCAGAGTAATGACACATGTTGCAACGAAGTACTTTATAGATTCACAATATACCTTATGGTGTAACAACACACCTTCAATCCAGTATAACATCATACTCCTAATTTAGGTAACGAAAAATGTCATATTAATTATCCAATGATAACATTTGACAACAGCAGCTTATGACCGCCATACTCATGCTAAGATGATTTTCTCTTAGACTCCTGAAGTTCTTTCCTTCCATCTTCTCCTTTGGCAATGCTAGCCAATTAATGTCATTGCAACTCTCCACTACATTCTATGTGATTAAGTACGACCTATATGGTTCACAGCTCACAGAGCTTCCAACTTTGACATTTATGACCTACTGAAGTTATTACAACTCACTATCATGGCCCATGTGACCAACTAAAACTTATGTGGCTCACAGCTCATGCAACCCCCAACTTTGGCCCTTATGGACTACGAACATTATTGCAGCTTCCAACTCCTCAAAGCTCATGCAAATTCAATCTTTCATGCCCTTAAAAAGGTCTGGCTCATCTTCAAAAACTGTCGGTATCGCCTCCCCAAAATTTTGTTACTTTATTTAAATTTTAAAGGGATGTGATTTCTTAAACATCGGCATCTCCATGTGTAAATAATCTCCTCTAGAAAGTGCAACAACAACTCAGGAAATCTCCTCAAGAAAGCGCAACAACAACCCTTAAAATCTCCTCTAAAAATTGTAAATCCAGAAGGTGCAACATTGTCGTGGAAAAACTCCTCTAGAAAGCTAACAATAGTGCAAAATATCTCTAGAGGTTGCTTAACGTAACTATAAAAGGGGCACAACAGCAAGCCAATGTAACTTCAAGGTGGCACATCAACAAGCCAAGGGACTCCGAGGGTGGCACAATAGTAAGTCAAGAGAATCTGGTATTACATGATAGCATCGCAGAAAAAGGCACCACAAAATGCTAAGGGAGCTCAGGGTGTGGTAAGAAAGTAGATCTAAGGAACTCCAAGGTGGCACAATGTCATGTCAAGAGAGCTTCACAATAGAATCCATGGAAAAAGATAAAGCAAATCACTCAGAATCTATGGAGAAAACACAATAAACTTGAGTTTAAAAGTAGAAATCATGCACACAAACAAGAAATCTAAATTAAAATCAAATGTAGTCATAAAGATTAACACTTATCTCAAATTCTCTCCACCAAATGTCTTAAAGTTCCTTTGAATTCTCTTCATTCACTCACAATAGAAACTAAAACTCAAAAAAAGAAGACAAGGTGGCAGGCGGTGGCGGCGGTTGCTTGGATTGATGATTTGCTATTGGCTGTGAATTGCCCTCTTTCTTTGATGATCCAAGCCTTCTTTAATAAAAATCCAAGAGATTGCTTGGTGTCTCTTCAAAATGTGTCTCCATTCAAGTAATCTTTTAGAAGTTGCCCCCTTTCAAATGCCAATTGACTGAATTTTCGTGTCCAAAATTTGCACCCTTTCGTTTCAATTCTTCCATAAAATTGGGTAAATTTTCACCCTTTCAAAAGCCAATTGATTGATGTTATTGCAGCTCACCACTAAAATCTACGTGACTAACTACAGTCTACGTGGCTCACAGCTCATGCAGCTTCATATTACAACCTATGTGGCTCATTGCTATTATAACTTCCAATTAATTACCACCTTTATGGCTAATTGACGTTATTTTAGCTCTCTAGTATGACCTTTGTGGCTAACTACACTTCTGAAGCTAACAACAATGATCTATATGACCAATTACTAATATGACTTTCAGCTACAACATCTTCGACAAGTTGAGGCTATTACAACAACTATCTACAACATTTGTGGTGAACCACTGCCATCGTAGCAGTCAACAAAAGTCACTGCAACCCATTATCAAATTTATCACCCAAAACTACAATTGTCGTAGCCCATATATAGCTATTAAACTCATAACCACTATTGAACTTCTGCACTTCCATCTTTCCCAATTCAAGAGATGATTGAACCTATGTACTCAAAATTACATAATCAATTATTTTGATATGCCTCGTTGTTTTTCCCTCTCTATGATTTTCACATAAAAAAACGTACTGTCTTATCTCAATATCTCTCTTTTATCTGTGTGTGTGCTAGATTTTCGTACAACATTTAAATGCTAATTTATTACTCTACCACTACGAATTTTTCGGCACGCAACAAGATTGATGAGAATACTCTCCCTTGAAAGAGTAAACTAGAAATGTCATTAAAAATGATCCTATATAAAATTCTAGTTGGATGAAGCGTTGTAAGTATTTACATAAGAAGAGGTGAGAGAAAAAAAAGGGGGAAATTTACATGTCTAACCCAAAATTCTTATGTCTTTTACATATCTCACTTAAACTTTCATATTTAAATATATAACATTTTGGTTGTTTAAATATACACATGAAAAAGTATATTTCACTTTTAAAAAATGATAGCAGAGTTATTTTTTATATAATATTTAAAATTTTAATGGTATGCATATAAATATAATAGTTTAGGTTTGAGATATGTAAATACATAAGAATTGTGTGCGATGTATATGAATGCCCCAATAGCTATTTAAAATGAGGCGAATCATTAAACTTAAAACATTCTTTTTTTAATTTTTTTTTTAAAATATAATAATTATGCTTATTAAATTAAATTAAGTTAATGCCAAGAATCGGATCAAAAGCATTGGGATTATCCATAGTCAAAAGATTTTTAAATTTGTATACCGTTAAGTTTTGGGGAGGATTGACGCTAAAACCATACATTTATTCCTCCGTCCAACTACAGCTCATTGAAAAAAGAAAAAGTCATTGCTTCGGCTCCTCGCTTTTAACGCTCCCTTAAAGCTCTTCTGCTTGACCCATCTGGCGCTCTCAGCTGCTTCATTTCCTACTTCATTGTCTCTAGCTTTTGATTTTTTTTTTTGTATTGGTTTTGGCCAAGGAATTCCTTGAGTCTTTCAGCTTAAAGACAGTATTTTACAGTTAATGATAAGGTTTCTGGTGCTCAGTTTTGGAGGTTTCTAACTAGTCAGTATTGTATATTTGAAATGCATTGACAAAAGATTTAGTGTAAAATTCTCTTTATTTTTGGAAAATTAGCGATCTCATACTCGACTTCTATAATAGTTCAAGGAATCGTCTTCTATAAGTTCTTGGACCACAGGTAACGAATTATTAGAAAATACTTGTAGTAGTTGTTTCTGTTCTTGCTTCAGAAATCCTATACTGCAATCTATCGCCTCTGGTATTTGGTATGTGACATCAAACTTGTGTAATGAACTAGATATTGAAATATTTATCTCTAAGTTCTCCACATCAAGTTGTTTGTGATAAGATTGTTTGTTTGTTGGCTAAGATCAAAATATTTTGCCATAACTCGATTAGAGCTTTCTTGTAACTCTTATATTCCTTGGATTTTAGTTTTGATATCCCTTTTCTATTCTTTATAACCATTGGTATCATACAACTAATCTTTATGAATTTACTTTCTTAGGCAACTTATATTTTGTTTTTTTTTTTTTATGGGAAGTTAAATGTATTATTGAGCTCATGTTTGATTCTATAATCACATGTGAAGAAGCTTTTTAACAACTCACGAAATACTATTTCACCCAGCACCATTATGATGTCAAGGTTTGTCTATTTCATATTTTCAATTGCTCTAATGATTTTTCTTGTTCTGAAAGTTTCCTTCTATTATCTTTTGAGGAAAAACATTTATCTTGATTGTACATTTGAGCCTAAATGTTTTCTTATGTTTTTTCCTCTTTGTGCATTGCAGAAGCATCCTTTGAACTTATCAGATCACNAAAATGTTATCACCCTGAAACACAAGCAAGAAAAATTATAGCAAAAAATGAGTTAAAGAACTAAATCAGTAAAAAATGCTGTCAAACAAGTTTCAAAAAACCTCTTTTTTTTTCAATACTGAAATACTAGAGAATCGTTATGCAAAAAAAGTATAATCTCAAACATTTTTATATGTATTCTACTTTCTCATATGAAAATGGGGTAGCTCTTTTTGATAGTTTATGTTTCCATTACTTCTTTATAGCTTTAGTTAAATACATTCTCCATTAGATGTTTTCTTTATTCAAGCTATGCCCTATAAATTCAAATTTTCTTCCACCTAGGGTGAAAAACTCCTAGGAAGTCTTGGGGGGCTCTTCTCTAAAACATGGAAGCCAAAGAAAACCAGAGAAATCAAAGGACCTGTTCTGACAAGAGGTAAAAATCCTAGAAAGAAACTCACAAACTAAAGCTTTTATAAAAAGATTTTATGTCTAACCTGGTTTGGATCAACAGTTGATTCCTTCATTAAAAGGGCAGATCATATAGAACAGAGGCAAAAGCTTGGATTAAATCCTCGTAGATCTCAATCGAATCCTCGTCGAATTCCTTCTCAACCTTCATCTGCCTTTGAAAGAGTTCAGGTATAAGTTTTTTAAAACTGTAAAACTGAACTTCAATCAAATGCTTATGGACTGCTTATCTACTGCTCCTTCTACGAAATTTTGACGTCAGATGGAGAAAGAAAAGCAAAATGCTGCTGCTTCAGATCTGGGCAACATATTAGCTGAGCTGAAAATAATGGCGGTTGATATGGGGTCAGAAATTGATAGGTTGGTTTGATTGGAGACGACCTTTTTTTTTTTTCTACTATTCTAACCAAGAGCATACCAATTAATTTTTAGAGAGATTTACATGCCTAGCAACTAATTCTTATGTATTTACATATCTCATACCTCAAATTTCATATTTACATATATAGTACATTGGTATTTTAATCTTTACATGTAAAGATGTATTTCACTTTCAATTAAAAAACAATACTAGTACTAACTTTACGTGNGTCAGAAATTGATAGGTTGGTTTGATTGGAGACAACCTTTTTTTCTTTTTTCTACTATTCTAACCAAGAGCATACCAATTAATTTTTAGAGAGATTTACATGTCTAGCAACTAATTCTTATGTATTTACATATCTCATACCTCAAATTTCATATTTACATATACAGTACATTGATATTTTAATCTTTACATGTAAAGATGTATTTCACTTTCAATTAAAAAACAATACTAGTACTAACTTTACGTGATATTAAGGATTTTGTTGCTATATATATATATATATATATATATATATATATATATACATACATATATATTATATGTGTGAAATATATAAATACATAAAATTTGTGCTGTATATGTAAATGCCCTTAAATTTTATGTGTTTGCTTTCATACCTATATTTATAATATTTTGGTATCGTAAGTCGATTCATGAAGTTACATATTTCACTCTTATAATGTAAATGATTGTGATATTTTTATATGATACTAAGAATTTGAATGTTAGGTATGAAAATATAAGAATTTAACTGTTAGATGTATAAATACACATTACTTTGTTTCTCGTTTTTACAGGCAGAATGAGGCCCTTGGTTACATGAAAAGTGATGTGGATGAACTAAACATGAGGATAAGAGTGGCAAATCTCCGCGCCAGGCACCTATTGCGGGGATGAATCGTTCCAATTAAAATTTGTATTGATTTCTCACATTGAGCAAAATTATGTAATATATCATATTTATTGATTTGGGCGAGCATTATCTTAACACACCTCAGATTTAGAGCACGTTTGACTCGACTAAGATGTTGGCACAATTGTTTGAGACACTATTATATATAGACACCAACTATGAGTATAATAGTTGAACTATAATTGTAATAGCGCTCTTTCTGGTAACTTTTTTATTTTTGCTTTTCCATTTCTTATTAGTGAAAGATTATGGACGTCATTCAGATTAATATATCACGGTAATATTATGATTTTTTATATTTATATGTATGTTGGTAAATTATTTCTCATTGATTTTTTGTTGAATTTTTTTTATAAGGTTGAGAAAAGAAAATTGAATCTTAAATTCTCTTCTTATAAAATAAACCATGAAAGTTAGAGCTGAAAAGATAGAAGTGAGAGAGGGAGTTCAAGCTTGCAAGAGAATCCCCGATGTAAGAATTTGGAAGCCAGTTTATTGATTTCATGACCTCCTATTTATAGGGGTCTCAAAATTCAAAATACATATGACGAAAGAACAGTTACTAAACTATCTGAATGATTGCATCGACATGTCTTTCGAAGTAAAATTTACATGGCAACAGACATAAAAGTTGACGTTGGTTGATTGTCCAAAGCCTTGAGGTCGACCAACTGTGAAATGCTTAGGTCGATNATTTTATATGATACTAAGAATTTGAATGTTATGTATCAAAATATGAGAATTTAACTGTTAGATATATAAATACACATTACTTTGTTTCTCATTTTTACAGGCAAAATGAGGCCCTTGGTTACATGAAAAGTGATGTGGATGAACTAAACATGAGGATAAGAGTGGCAAATCTCCGCGCCCGGCACCTATTGCGGGGATGAATCGTTCCAATTAAAATTTGTATTGATTTCTCACAATGAGCAAAATTGTGTAATATATCATATTTATTGATTTGGGCGAGTATTATCTTAACACACCTCAGATTTAGAGCACGTTTGATTCGACTAAGATGTTGGCATAATTGTTTGAGACGCTATTATATATAGATACCAACTGTGAGTATAATAGTTGAACTATAACTGTAATAGCGCTCTTTCTGGTAACTTTTTTATTTTTGTTTTTCCATTTCTTGTTAGTAAAAGATCATAGACGTCATTCAGATTAATGTACCACGGTAATATTATGATTTTTTATATTTATATGTATGTTGGTGAATTATTTCTCATTGATTTTTTGTTGAATTTTTTTTTATAAGGTTGAGAAAAACATATTAAATCTTAAATTCTCTTCTTATAAAATAAACCATGAAAGTTAGAGTTGAAAAGATAGAAGTGAGAGAGGGAGTTCAAGCATGCAAGAGAATCCCCGATGTAAGAATTCGGAAGCCCGTTTATTGATTTCATGACCTCCTATTTATAGGGGTCTCAAATTTCAAAATACATATGACGAAAGAACAATTACTAAACTGTCTGAATGATTGCATCGACATGTCTTTCGAAGTAAAATTTACATGGCAACATACATAAAAGTTGACGTTGGTTGATTGTCCAAAGCCTTGAGGTCGACCAACTCTGAAATGCTTAGGTCGATTGACTGCAGAGGTCGGCCATATCTTTTCTACGGATTCATTTGCATGACAAAAATGCTTTTTCACTTGATTATGTTCTCTTCCTCGATTGTTTCGTCGATCGAAAACTTTCCTCGGTTGAAATTTTATGTTGGTAGATTTTGTCATAAAGTCGATTGACTATTCGTTGGTGAAGCTCATGTTCTCCACTCCGGAACTTCATTCATATGTCTTTGTTTCTAGTTGTTTGATACCCTCGAGATTCGTGTTGGTATTTTTATAGTAATACAAATTAGTTCCCCGATTTTTCTGCTCGTTGATGGCGGCTGCCTCAATAAAACAGGAAAATTAAAAAGCGATAAATAGTTCAAAAATCGAGAAAATTAATTTAACGATAAATTCTCCCTTGTTTTTTGTGCCCAAAAAACTCTATAAGGAAGGGCATGAGGCTTAAGTTATAACATTTCAATCAAGTCACTCTAAAATCTTTCTATCGACACCATGCTCGATGATTTAAGCAAGAAAGACATCAACGTCCAGCTCCTAGCTTTGAGAGACTTTCGACTTCCTTTGTCTTTTGCGTAGAGAAGAAAAAGAAAAGAGTTATAAAAAAAAGGTGGACAACACTTGAACCTGAGCTAGTAGATCAAGTCTCCCCTTATGACAGTCTTGATACTCCACTGTCGAAGAAAGAACCGAAGGTGGACCCTCATCTAGCTTCCGACCCGTGGGTTGGTGTGATCGCTGATGAGAAAGAGCAAACCACTCGGCCCATTGAAGGTGGTCAAGAGGGATTGAAAGAAAGACGCCGACCCTCCCCCGCCCCTTCGTAAAGTAAGGACAGAGATTCAATAACCTGAGGAGTGGAAGAATTCATGAAATTTTTTGAAATAGATAGACGTTTGGGAATGTAAACATATCTCTCTTACAATTTTTTAATAGTCCTTTCACATTATTTTTAATGAAGATGAGCCACTTGCTCTGGAGGCTTGCACTGATGGCGAGCCGATCATGAATGTTGTTGATTCTGCCCAGATGGTTGCTGTTATGCCATTAGGATCAATTGTAGTACCCTCTCTCGCTGTCGACCAAATTTTGTGGCCATTGATCAACCACTTCAGCCACTCTCAACAAAAGCAATTACAGAGTTGGCAGCTATCCTCTAATTTGATGGAGCATCGAATGAGAGAGATGGCTGGCCCTTCAACCCAAGAAATTGAAGTTCCTGCTAAAGCACCTGCATAGTAGTGGTTGGTTCATTGAGAGAGGATGGAGGCACAGGTCTACTCGCTTTGATGCAGGTCAACCGACATTGCCAGGCTGGAGGTGGAGGTTGAATCGCTCTGAGGTTACTTGAGCTAACTGCGTACTGAGTTGGGACCCATCTGTGAGTCGACTATTTTGAGTAGAATTCATCATGATGTCGACCAAATGGAGCAGAGTAGGTTTAGTGGAGAGTTGGTTTTCTGAAGGATGCTCAAAAGGGGTTGGCCTCAGCTGAAGAGGTGGAAGATCCTCTTATAAAATTTTTCTTTTACAATATGTAATCATGTTATTTGTATAAAAAATTATTTAATTATATGTAAAATGATATTTGGTATAACACTTATCGTTATTTGACGCCTCGATTCCCACTCCATCCTATAAATAGGGCAAGAGGCTACATTTACACTTTGTGCTTTCAGATTTATGTTCCCTCTATCTTTTGATCATCTCTATACTTCATGACATGATAGCCCCAAAGTATTCTCCTACTCTATTCGGCTCTCACTCAGCTATCGATGCGTTAATCTTGGCTGCAGGGGATGTAAAGGAGATGCAAAGGTGATACGTCTTTGATGACAAAATAGTTCTTTGGAGGGTTTATGAATCAGAGTGCCCAATAGACGATGTCAGTTCAAATCTTTTTTTTTTTATCTATATCAATTTAGGTATGGTCTTCAACTGTTGTTATGCTCTGAGATTTGAAGCATTTTCAATAATTATGGGGTTATTTCAACGCATGTCCTACCAAACTCCATCGCGGCCATCATGTCTTTTGTCATTTTCTGCTGTTGGGAAGCCATCCCTTGGTCAATCGCTTTGTTTGAACAGTTTGATTGTTCAAGGTCAACAAGGAAGGCTTCACCATGTTTTTTTTTTCAAGAAGAAACTTCAATTGCCTGGAGTTGAGAATAAGATAAATGACTAGCGGAAGCAATTCATGGTTGGTTCCTACTATGATGACTAGGGAATTCTGAACAAGTCAATAGATGCAGCAGGGGACAAGATAAAGTCCCTTCCGAAAGAATTGCAGGCCATAAAGGTGTTGTTGAACGGGTGTCAGCTCTGGTTGCCTCCACCTACCGTGAAAAGAACTGTAATCGTATGCTAAAGGGCAAGATGACTCAAGATCTTTGGTTGTCTTTAGATGTAGTTGAGTCACCCAAGCTACGGTGGTGTAGGAGACATTGGCTTACAAACAACAGAAGTTGTAGCTTCCTCCTCTGATAGGTAATCTCATCAAAGGCACTATTCAGAAGGTCAGCTGCTTAGTGTTGTTACCTCTGCGAAGGTCAACACCAGTAATTCAAATTTTGAAACTTTCGTGTCTAAGAGCTCGGTTGTCATTCAGAATACTATGATTGGTGAGGTTGCCATAATTGCTCGATCCCATTCGCTTGATGTGGGTTCAAGTAAAGGAAATAAGTCTGACATTAACAAGGGAGTTTTTGAGGGAGCTAAGGCTCCTAGCACTTCAGCTCGCCAATACACTCACCCAACCCCCTCACAATCATCTAATCCATGATAGTCGTCACTTCAGGCTGGTCAGCCCTTTATTGAGCTAACAGAAAGACCAAGGTCATTCACATCGAGCACGCATCTGCCTCCAGTTCCACTCTGGACCATAACACAGTGGTGTCCTCTAGCTATAACCCTTGTCTCTGAAAGAAGATTCAGCTCATCAACCGGGGAAGGAGAAGGAGGAGAATCAGTTGCACTATGGCTTTGACATTATTCTTAATGAAGATGAGCCAATTGCTTTGGAGGCTTGCACTGATGGCGAGCCATTCGTGAATGTTATTAATTCTGCCTAGATGGTTGTTGCTACACCATTAGGATCGATTGCAGTGCCTTCTTTTTCTTTGTCAACCAAATTTTGTAGCCATTGATCAACCACTCTCAGCAAGAGAAATTGCAAAGTTGGCAGCTATCCTTTGATTGTATGGAGCTTCGAGTGAGAGAGAAGCTTGGCCCTTCAACCCAAGCGGCTGAGGTTCTTGCCAAAGCACCTGCACAGTTGTGGTTGGTTCTTTGAGTGAGGCTGGAGGCACAAGTTTACTCGCTTTGATGTAGGTCAACCGACATTGTCAGGCTGAAGGTGGAGGTTGCAACGCTCAGAGGTTCCTTGAGCTATGTGTGCACTGAGTTGGGACCCATCTTTGAGTCGATTGTTTTTAGTAGACTTCATCATGATGTCGACCGAATGGATTAGAGTAGGTTTAGTAAAGAGTTGGTTTTCTGAAGGATGCTTCAAAAGGAGTTGGCCTAAGCTGAAGAGGTGGAAGATCCTCTTATAAAACTTTTCCTTTATAATCTGTAATCATGTTATTTGTAAAAATAAGTATTTAATTAAATGTAAAATGATCTTTGATGTGACACTTATGTGATGCCTCGATTCCGTCATCCATTCTATAAATAGGGCAAGAGGCTACTTATACCCTTTGCACTTTCAGATTTTTGCTTCCTCTATCTTTTGATCATCTCTATGCTTCGTGACATGATAGCCCACAAGTATTCTCCTACTCTCTTCGGCTCTCTCCCTGCTATCAATGTGTTGATCTTGACCGTGGGGATGTAAAGGAGATGCAAGTGTGATACGTCTTTGATGACAAAAGAGTTCTTTGGAGGGTTCAAGAATCAGAGTGCCCAATAGGCGATGTCGGTTCAAATCTTTTTTTTTATCTAGATCAATTTAGGTATGGTCTTCAACTGTTGCTATGCTCATTTCCAATAAATATGGGTTTATTTCAATGCTTGTCTTACCAAACTCCATCGCGACCATCATGTCTTTTGTCATTTTCTACTGTCGGGAAGTCATCCCTTGGTCGACCGATTTGTTCGAACATTCTTACTTGTTCATGGTCAACAAGGAGGGCTTCATTATGTTTTTTTTTTTAAAGAAACTCCAACTGTATGGTGTTGAGAATAAGATAAATGACTGGTGGAAGCAATTCATGTTTGGTTCCTACTCCGACGACTGGGGAATTCTGACCAAGTCAATAGATGCACCAAGGGATAAGATAAAGTCCGTTCCGAAAGAACTGCAGGCCACCGAGGTGATGTTGAATGGGTGTCAGCTTTGGGTGCCTCAATATACCGTCGAAAGAACTATAACTGTATGCTAAAGGGTGACATGACTCAGGATCTCTTGTTTTCTTCATATGTAGTTGAGTCACACAAGCTGAAGAGGTGTAGGAGATGTTGGTCGCCTAACAGCAAAAGCTGTAACTTCCTACACTGATAGGTAATCTCATCAAAGGCTTTATTTAGAAGGACAACTACCTGGTGTTGTTACCTCTGCGAAGACCGACACCAGTAATTCAAATTTTGCAACTTTCGTGTCTAAGAGCTCGGTTGTCATTCAGAATACTATGATTGGTGAGGTTATCATCATTAATCAATCTCATTCGCTTGGTGTGGGTTCAAGCGAAGGAAATAAGTTTGTCGTTAACAAGGGATTTTTGAGGAAGCTGAGGCTCCTTCCACTTCAGCTTGCCAATTTGCTCAGCCAACCCCGTCGCAATCGTCTGATCCACTAACGATAGTCGCCATTTATGGCTGGTCTTCCCTTTATTGAGTTAATAGAAAGACCAAGGCCATTAGCACCGAGCCCGCATCTGCCTACAGTTCTACTTTGGACCAGAACATATAGGTTTCCTCTGACTATGACCCTTCCTTGTCTCTGAAAGAAAATTCCGCTCATCAACTGAGGAAGGAGAAGAAGGAGAAGCATAACCTTCCCCCCCCCCCCACGTTAAAGAGAAAGAAAGAATCCTTCGATTGGTACCTGGTAGAGGGGGGAGAAAGATTATGGATTGGCTCTGATGAGCGATTCAGCTTAGTGGATACTTCAAAAGATTGGTATCTCAATTCTTGTGAGAGTATAAAGACCCCATCCACTTTAGCAAAGCTGGTCTGGTCGGAGAACCTTGACCAAGACTTGAAGGAGTTAGGCCACCTGAAGATCATTCAACTCACAACTCAGTTCAAGCTGATGGCAGCGCAAGCTGCCCATTTTTAGGGTTTGGCACTGTCGAGTTAGATCATTCATTGACTAGGGAAAATAAAAGAATCATTTTGATGGAAGCCGATCTCTAGAGGGTTAAGGATGATGAAACACTCCTCCAGCTAAAGCTTAGAAGTTCTCTCGCAGAGAATAAAGAGTCAGCCAAGATATTGGAGATCCTTATGAATTAACATGATGAACTTAAAGGGAAAGTTGCTTCCTCTATTCTGAATGAAGAACACATTATAGAATTATCCAAACAATTCAGCATGGCATGGACTTTGCTATCGAAAGAAGTGGTTTGGATCTTTTCATATATGCATGAAGGCTATAAATAAGGGCCTAACCCTTCATTAAAGATGACCTAAGCCTAAAATTGAAAGAAAGCTAGACTTTGAGGAGGATCAGATTATGAATAAGCTGAATTTTAGTGTATTTTTGGACCAAAAACTCATTTAACCCTTCTCGCTCCCTCAACCACTAACCACAGTCGACCACCACTTGTCGTTCGTCGTCAACTGCCGTCGGCCGCCACCTGCTCATTGCAGAGAAGCCCTGCGAAGAGTCAAGATGTATGTTGTGGAGTAACGAAGTATTGTGAAAAGTAATGATGACATCACAAAGTAACGAAACATTCTACAGAACACTTGATTATACTAAACACGGTACAATGACAAACTTCAGAGATGGTATACCAAGGCTCAAACAACTACTTTCATTGCACATCTCATGACCGTTGTGCAATGATTCATTCGGATTTCAAACATTACACTTCGAGGAACCGTGTAGACAATGTTTCTCACCTGTGGGACATGCTCTTAGACTTGTGATCATAGTGGATCATTTCAGGATGAGAAAGCCTCGTAATTTTTTCCTTTCAAATTTTCCACGTAAAAAATTCTAGTGTCTTTGTTTATTACTTCTGTTACATGAATATGTGTTAGACTTTCGTGTAATACCAATATGTTAAATTCGAGGATATTCCGGAACACATTAGTATCATATAAATCATATTAACATAAGTTAAATATTTATTAAGATTCAATTAAACCCGAATTGAACCTCTACTTTGGGTTCAATATCCTATTCATTTTCAAAAATTTATAATAATATTACCCCCTCCTCAATATATGGATTTCAATAAATATATCATTTGATTTACCCTACTTGATTTTTATGAGTTATAGCTTTTCACCCTTTTTGTTGCAATAATTGCCCATCCGCTTGGTTCAATTTTTCTTTTTAAAACTCCTATCCTATTGATCTTCAAATCACTTCCCATTCGTTGTGATTAATGGCCCAATACAACCTTTAAGGAAAAAACAAAGAAATCTATAACTAATCTATTGGAAGGTTTACAATAATATTAGTATTGCCTTAAAGTAAATGGGCCTAAAATGTTATGGCTCCCCAAAGCGAAGAATGACTTAATTTTCTCGGCAAAAGAATCATATGTTAAGAAAGAATTATAATGCAATATAAAAGGTTTACATAGTATAAAGCAAATATAAAATTTTTTATACTTTTATATGATTTTAAGTAGATTGAAATTAATTTATTTCAAAATGAATTTTGTCATGTGGAAGCCTGAGGGGCGGCACGGAGGAAAGCCTACGACATGGGCGGCCGTCGTCAGGCTGCCAATGGGTGGCAGACGGCAATGGGAGAGTAGCAGCTTTTCTATTTCATTTTACATGAACACTGTAGTTCAAATTCAGTCAAATTCATCAAATTCTAAATTTCAGTCAAATTGAACTATGAAGTAAACTTCAAATTCATTCATAATTTACATTATATTTATAATTTTGCATACCAAACACAAACTTTTCTCAAATCCCTGCAAATGAATTACAACACCCCCACAAATTCATTCAACCAAAGAGTTCCTTGCTTGCCATTGAATTACTTGCTCCTCTTTGCATTTTGCCAATGAAGCTATTAATCTTTTTATCATTATTTATACAGCCAATTGTCTGTTTAATTTTCACTGTCTTTAATATATATATATATATATATATATATATATATATATATATATATATATATAAGAATTGCTACGCACAAATCCCTCATTCTATTGCCTTGGGAAACTAAAAATTGTCAATAATCAATAACGATGAATTATTAGTTACAGACAAGGCTAGACTCTCCTTCTATAAATTTTGCTCAAGACTCTCATACACTCTAATCAAATCTTTGGCCAAATGATGAGTTAAGGCAAATAACAATATTTGATTTGCAACTTATGTTTTCTCTTAGTAGGAACCTTGTTATGAGTTGCATGCCTTTCCACAATAGAATTCAAGCTTAGGATTGCCAGTTCGAAACAAAGTTGCTTCCTATTATTGGAGGATTAATATACCTGTGTATTGTCACATATATACCACCCAATTGATGTGTTTACATATCTAACACCTAAACGTTGCTTTTGTTACATTTTCATGTCACATTAAAAAAGCTACCATTTTACCATTTAAAAGGTAGGGTGACATGTAAAAATGAAGTTTAAATATTAGATATGTTAATACATAGTGATTGAGTGGTATGTATGCAAATCTTCCTGAATTATTTTTCTCTAAATGCATCATGATTTGGATGAGTACAATTAGCTTCATTTTTTATGGCATTCCTTTCAAAAACCTTCACATAATTATTATAGCATTAAACAACCACTATCTCTCTTTATGACAAAGATTACATGTATTTACATTCATAACAGCAGCATTTTTATCTCAGAAAAAATTGTATCATAATATATTATTTGTCATCTTCCTTCCTCCTCCTGGTGCAACCGATTGAGCCCGTAACTACAATTAGAACTGTCAAAAAATCTCGTTATTCGATAACAGTTCGTGTTCCGTTCGTCAATGAGTTTTTGTTCGATTCGTTCGATGTAAACGAGACGAACGTGAACAATTTTTTTTCATTTGGTTAATTAAACGGACCAAACACAAATAGTGATTTATTTCTTCGTGTTCGAATCGTTATTGTTTGAAATATAAAATAATTTAAAATAATTATATATAAAAAATTTATAATATNGCTGTGATGTCGCGAGTCAGCGTGTCAAAAACGTCAAACTCCAAGCTCTATAAATGGAGCCCAACAGAATCCATGTTCTCTAATAAGAACCCAATCAATCAAAACTCAGGGCTCGAAAAAAACCCAAGAACAGCAAGATCTTCGTCTCCTTCAACCTACAGGCTGCAGAACAAAGGTCCCGGGTCTGCTTACAATAGTCACACAGGGATAGCTCTTGAGAGAAACAAGAACAAGAACAAGAACAATTGCCAAGAATCAGGCGGCCATGAGAATGAGTTTGCGGATAAAATGGAAAGCTATGGTGTGCAGAAGGCGGAAGAGACTACAGAGAAAATCAATGATTGTTTGAAGGTTGCTGAGGAGATCAGAGAAGATGCGACAAGGACTCTTGTGAACCTGCATCAGCAGGGTGAGCAGATTACACGAACTCACCTAACGGCAGCAAGCATTGACTATGATCTCAGTAAGGTATGAATTTTCTAGGATACTGTTTTCTGAGACTTTAAGGGGTTTCTTGTTAAAAAATGCATATGCCATTATTGTTTTTGTTAGATTATACACTTTAATGTATGTTTTAATAAGATATGTTGGATGTTTTAAAATTAAATAGATGTTTTGAAACAACTTATATATATCAATGTCTCTCGGAATCCCAATTCAGCTAGAAAATTTGATGCTTTAGGTGTTTCACTTCATGTATTTCAATAGTCAAAATTTACAATTGTCACTGCTGCTACATAGAAGGCTATGAGTCCATTTGGGGGCTAAATTTAAAGGAAAATATTTTTTTATTAAAATTATTTTATATATTTTATTTTAGGAAGCCTACCACCCAATTCTAATGTATTGCCATATGGGGCACCGAAGTTTTAGCTCTTAAGTACAAGCCACCCAATCAATGCCAAAAACATAGTAATAGGGTGATCTGTAAGTCAAAAATGAAGTTTTTAATGTAATATATGCCGGAAGATTTGCAACGGTTGAGTAATAAATTAGCGTCTTAGCAATGAACAAAGTTCTAGCGAAAGACCCACGGTGGTAGAGCAATAAATTAACGTCTTTGGAGTGTGTTATCGCACGGTAGGATTTATCAATGTCTGCGAGCAAGAGGTGGTTGGTGGTGATCGATAGAGGTCGGCGAACGGTAGTCGACAGAGGTTAGCGACAACGCATATCGAAGACGTTAATTTATTACTCTACTGCCGCAAATCTTCTATCATGCATCAAGATGGTTGATATATTAATACATAGGAATTGGTTGCTAAATATGTAAGGTTCCCTTTGTTTGATTTATTCCTTATAATAAAGTCAAATAGTATTTAGATTTCGTACAATAATCATATTTTCGTAGTTCCTATTATGAAAATAGTATCACCTTGAAACACAGCAAGAAAAATTATAGCAAAAAATGAGTCTAGGAACTAAATCAGTAAAAAATGCTGTCAAACAAGTTTCAAAAATCCTTTTTTTTTTTTCGTTACTGAAATACTAGAGAATCGTTATACAAAAAAAGTATAATCTCAAACAATTTTATATGTATTCTAATTTCTCATATGAAAATGTGGTAGCTCTTTTTNCTATTTTATATATTTTATTTTAGGAAGCCTACCACCCAATTCTTATGTATTGCCATATGGGGCACCAAAATTTTAGCTTTTAAGTACAAGCCACCCAATCAATGCCAAAAACATAGTAATAGGGTGATCTGTAAGTCAAAAATGAATTTTTTAATGTGATATATGCCGGAAGATTTGCAATGGTTGAGTAATAAATTAGCGTCTTAGCAATGAACAAAGTTCTAGCGAATGACCCACGGTGGTAGAGTAATAAATTAACGTCTTTGGAGTGTGTTATCACACGGTAGGATTTATCAATGTTGGCGAGCAAGAGGTGGTTGGTGGTGATATATAGAGGTCGGCGAACGGTAGTCGACAGAGGTTAGAGACAACGCATCTCGAAGACGTTAATTTATTACTCTACTGCCGCAAATCTTCTGTCATGCATCAAGATGGTTGATATATTAATACATAGGAATTGGTTGCTAAATATGTAAAGTTCCCTTTATTTGATTTATTCCTTATAATAAAGTCAAATAGTATTTAGATTTCGTACAATAATCATATTTTCGTAGTTCCTATTATGAAAATGTTATCACCTTGAAACACAGCAAGAAAAATTATAGCAAAAATGAGTCTAAGAACTAAATCAGTAAAAAATGCTGTCAAACAAGTTTCAAAAAACCTTTTTTTTTTCATTACTGAAATACTAGAGAATCGTTATGCAAAAAAAGTATAATCTCAAACAATTTTATATGTATTCTAATTTCTCATATGAAAATGTGGTAGCTCTTTTTGATAGTTTATGTTTCCATTACTTCTTCATTGCTTTAGTTAAATACATTCTCCATTAGATGTTTTCTTTATTCAAGCTATGCCCTATAAATTCAAATTTTCTTCCACCTAGGGTGAAAAACTCCTAGGAAGTCTTGGGGGGCTCTTCTCTAAAACATGGAAGCCAAAGAAAACCAGAGAAATCAAAGGACCTGTTCTGACAAGAGGTAAAAATCCTAGAAAGAAACTCACAAACTAAAGCTTTTATAAAAAGATTTTATGTCTAACCTGGTTTGGATCAACAGTTGATTCCTTCATTAAAAGGGCAGATCATATAGAACAGAGGNATTATATGTGTGAAATATATAAATACATAAATTTGTGTTGTATACGTAAATGCCCTTAAATTTTATGTATTTGCTTTTATACCTATATTTATAATATTTTGGTATCGTAAGTCTATTCATGAAGTTACATATATTTTTATATGATACTAAGAATTTGAATGTTATGTATCAAAATATGAGAATTTAACTATTAGATATATAAATACACATTACTTTGTTTCTCGTTTTTACAGGCAGAATGAGGCCCTTGGTTACATGAAAAGTGATGTGGATGAACTAAACATGAGGATAAGAGTGGCGAATCTCCGCGCTAGGCACCTATTACGGGAATGAATCATTCCAATTAAAATTTGTATTGATTTCTCACATTGAGCAAAATTGTGTAATATATCATATTTATTGATTTGGGCGAGTATTATCTTAACAAATCTTAGATTTAGAGCACGTTTAATTCGACTAAGATGTTGGCATAATTGTTTGAGACATTATTATATATAGACACCAACTGTGAGTATAATAGTTGAACTATAACTGTAATAGCGCCCTTTCTGGTAACTTTTTTATTTTTGTTTTTCCATTTCTTGTTAGTGAAAGACCATGGACGTCATTCAGATTAATATATCACGGTAATATTATTATTTTTTTATATTTATATGTATGTTGGTAAATTATTTCTCATTGATTTTTTGTTGAATTTTTTTTATAAGATTGAGAAAAGCATATTGAATCTTAAATTCTCTTATTATAAAATAAACCATGAAAGTTAGAGCTGAAAAGATAGAAGTGAGAGAGGGAGTTCAAGCGTGCAAGAGAATCCCCGATGTAAGAATTCGGAAGCCTGTTTATTGATTTCATGACCTCTTATTTATAGGGGTCTCAAAATTCAAAATACATATGATGAAAGAACAGTTACTAAAGTGTTTGAATGATTGCATCGACATGTCTTTCGAACTAAAATTTACATGGCAAAAGACATAAAAGTTGACGTTGGTTGATTGTCCAAAGCCTTGAGGTCGACCAACTGTGAAATGCTTAGGTTGATTGACTGCAGAGGTCAGCCATATCTTTTCAACGGAGTCATCTGCATGACAAAAATACTTTTTTGCTTGATTATGTTCTCTTGCTCGATGGTTTCGTCGATCGAAAACTTTCCTCGGTTGAAATTTTATGTTGGTTGATTCTGTCGTAAAGTCGATTGACTATTCATTGGTGAAGCTCATGTTCTCCACTCTGGAACTTCATTCGTATGCCTCTGTTTCTAGCCGTTTGATTCCCTCAAGATTTGTGCTGGTATTTTTATAGTAAGACAAATTAGTTCCCCGATTTTTCTGCTTGTTGATGGTGGCTGCCTCGATAAAAACAGGAAAATTAAAAAGCAATAAATGGTTTAGAAATCGAGAAAATTAATTTAACCATAAATTCTCCCTTGTTTATCGTGCCCAACAAACTCTATAAGGAAGGGCATGAGGCTTAAGTTATAACATTCCAATCAAGTCACTCTGAAGTCTTTCTATCGACACCATGCTCGATGATTTAAGCAAGAAAGGCATCAACGTCCAACTCCTAGCTTTGGGAGACTTTCGACTTCTTTTGTCTTCTGCGTAGAGAAGAAAAAGAAAAGAGTTATAAAGAAAAAGAAGTGGACAACACCTGAACCTGAGCCAATAGATCAAGTCTCCCCTTCTGACAGTCCTGATACTCCACCGTCGAAGAAAGAACCAATGGAGGACCCTCGTCTAGCTTCCGACCCGTGGGTTGGAGTGATTGTTGATGAAAAAGAGCAAACTGCTCGACCCATTAAAGGTGGTCAAGAGGGATTAAAAGAAAAGTTGGTCGCCGACTCTCCCCCGCCCCTTCGTAAAGTAAGGACAGAGATTCACTAACCCGAGGAGTGGAAGAATTCATTACACCTTTTGAAATAGATAGACATTTGGGAATGTAAGCATATCTCTTTTACAATTTTCTAATAGTCCTTTGACACTATTCTTAATAAAGATGAGCCAATTGCTCTAAAGGCTTGCACTGATGGCGGGCCGATCATGAATGTTGTTGATTCTGCCCAGATGGTTGCTGCTACGCCATTAGGATCAATTGTAGTACCTTCTCTCGTTGTCAACCAAATTTTGTGGCCATTGATCAACCACTTCAGCCACTCTCAACAAAAGCAATTATAGAGTTGGCAGTTATCCTCTAATTTGATGGAGCGTCGAATGAGAGAGATGGGTGGCCTTTCAACCAATGCGATTGAAGTTCCTGCCAAAGCACCTGCACAGTAGTGGTTGGTTCATTGAGAGAGGCTGGAGGCACAGGTCTGCTCGCTTTGATGCAGGTCAACCGACATTGCCAGGCTGGAGGTGAATGTTGCATCGCTCTAAAGTTACTTGAGCTAAGTGCGCACTAAGTTGGGACCCATTTGTGAGTCGACTGTTTTGAGTAGACTTCATCATGATGTCGACCAAATGGAGTTGAGTAGGTTTAGTGGAGAGATGGTTTTCTGAAATATGCGAAGATCTTCTTATAATTTTTTTCCTTAACAATCGGTAATCATGTTATTTGTAAAAACAATTATTTAATTAAATGTAAAATGATATTTGGTGTGACACTTATCATTATTTGATGCCTTGATTCCCACATACATCCTATAAATAGGGCAAGAGGCTACTTTTGTACTTTGTGCTTTCAAATTTGTGCTTCATCTATCTTTTGATCATCTCTATACTTCGTGACATGATAGCCCCCAAGTATTCTCCTACTCTCTTCGGCTCTCACCCAGTTATCAATGCATTGATCTTGACTGCGGAGGATGTAAAGGAGATGCAAAGGTGAAACGTCTTTGATGCCAAAATAGTTCTTTGGAGGGTTCATGAATCAGAGTGCCCAATAGACGATGTCAGTTCAAATCTTTTTTTTTTAATCTAGATCAATTTAGGTATGGTCTTCAACTGCTGCTATGCTCTGAGCTTCGAAACATTTTCAATAATTATGGGGTTATTTCAACGCATGTCTTACCAAACTCCATCGCGGTCATCATGTCTTTTGTCATTTTCTGCTATCCATCCCTTGGTCGACCAATTTGTTTGAACAGTTTTACTTGTTCAAGGTCAATAAGGAAGGCTTCATCATGTTTTTTTTTCTGAGAAGAAACTTCAACTGCCTGGAGTTGAGAATAAGATAAATGACTGGCGGAAGCAATTCATGGTTGGTTCCTACTCCGACGACTGGGGAATTCTGACCAAGTCAATAGATGCACTAAAGGACAAGATAAAGTCCCTTCCGAAAGAACTGCAGGCCACTGAGGTGATGTTGAGCGGGTGTCAGCTTTGGGTGCCTCAATATACCATCGAAAGAACTGTAACTGTATGCAAAAGGGTGAGATGATTCGGGATCTCTTATTGTCTTCAGATGTAGCTGAGTCACACAAGCTAAACAGGTGTTGGAGACGTTGGCCGCCAAATAGCAAAAGTTGTAACTTCCTCCACTAATAGGTAATCTCATCAAAGGCTTTATTTAGAAGGTCATCTACCTGGTGTTGTTACCTCTGCGAAGGCCGACACCAGTAATTTAAAATTTGTAACTTTCGTGTCTAAGAGCTCAGTTGTCATGCAAAATACTATGATTGGTGATGTTACCATAATTACTCAATTTCATTCGCTTGGTGTGGGATCAAGCAAAGGAAATAAGTCTGTCCTTAACAAGGGAGTTTTGAGGGAGCTGAGGCTCCTTGCACTTCAGCTTGTCAATTCGCTTAGCCAACCACCTCACAATTTTCTAATCCACTAACGATAGTCGCCATTTATAGCTGGTCTGCCCTTTATTGAGTTAATAAAAAGACCAAAGCCATTCGCACCGAGCCCGCATCTGCCTCCAGTTTCACTCTGGACCAGAACATATAGGTGTCCTCTGGCTATGACCCTTCCTTGTCTCCAAAAGAAGATTCAGCTCATCAACCGAGGAAGGAGAAGAAGGAAAAGCATGACCCTCCCCCCACTGAAGAGAAAGAAAGAATCCTTCGATTGGTACCTGGTAGAGGGGGGAGAGAAAATATTATGGATTGGCTCTGATGAGCGATTCGGCTTAGTGGGTACTTCAAAAGATTGGTATCTCAATTTTGATGATAGTATAAAGACCCCATCAGCTTTAGCAAAGCTAGCCTTGTCAGAGAACCTTGAACAAAACTTGAAGGAGTTACGCCACCTAAAGATCATTCAGCTCACAACTCCGTTCAACCCGATGGCAGCGCAAGCCGCCCATTTTTAGGGTTTGGCACTGTCGAGTTAGATCATTCATTTACTAAGGAAAATAAAAGAATCAATTTGATGGAATCCGATCTCTAGAAAGTTAAGGATGATGAAACACTCCTCCAGCTAAAGCTTAAAACTTCTCTCGCAGAGAATAAAGAGTCGGCCAAGATGTTGGAGGTCCTTATGGATTAACTTGATGAACTTAAAGGGAAAGTTGTTTCCTCTATTCTGAATGAAAAACACATGATAGAATTAGCCAAACAATTCAGCATGGCATGGATTTTGCGATTGAAAGAAGTGGTTTGGATCTTTTCAGATATGCATGAAGGCTATAAATAAAGGTCTACCCCTTCATGAAAGATGACCTAAGCCTAGAATTGAAAGAAATCTAGACTTTGAGGAGGATCAGATGATGAATAAGCTGAATTTTAGTGTATTTTTGGACCAAAAACTCATTTAACGCTTCTCGCTCCCTTAGCCACTAACACAGTCGACCACCACTTGTCGTTCGTCGTCAACTGTCGTCGGCTGTCATCTGCTCATTGCAGAGAAGCCCTGCGAAGAGTCAAGATGTATGTTGCAAAGTAACAAAGTATTGTGAAGAATAATGACGAACATCACAAAGTAACGAAGCATTCTACAGAACACTTGATTGTACTGAGCATGGTACAATGACAAACTTCAGAGATGGTATACCAAGGCTCAAACAACTACTTTCAACTGCACCTCTCCTGACAGTTGTGCAATGACTCATTCGGATTTCAAACATTACACTTCGAGGAACCGTGTAGACAATGTTTCTCACCAGTGGGACATGCTCTTAGACTTGTGATCACCAAAACATAGTGGATCATTTCAGGATGACAAAGCCTCATGATTTTTTCCTTTCAAATTTTCCACGTAAAAACTTCTGGTGTCTTTGTTTATTACTTTTGTTACATGAGTATATGTTAGACTTTCATGCAATACTAAGATGCTAAATTCACAGATATTCTGGAACACATTAGTATCATATAAATCATACTAACATAAGTTAAATATTTATTAAGATTCAATTCAACCCGAAGTGAACCTCTACTTTGGGTTCAATATCCTATTCATTTTTAAAAATTTATAATAATATTACCCCCTCCTCAATATATGGATTTCAATAAATATATCATTTTATTTACCCTACTTGATTTTTATGAGTTATAGCTTTTCACCCTTTTTGTTGCAATAATTGCCCATCCGCTTGGNGGCCACCTGAAGATCATTCAACTCACAACTCAGTTCAAGCTGATGGCAGCGCAAGCTGCCCATTTTTAGGGTTTGGCACTGTCGAGTTAGATCATTCATTGACTAGGGAAAATAAAAGAATCATTTTGATGGAAGCCGATCTCTAGAGGGTTAAGGATGATGAAACACTCCTCCAGCTAAAGCTTAGAAGTTCTCTCGCAGAGAATAAAGAGTCAGCCAAGATATTGGAGATCCTTATGAATTAACATGATGAACTTAAAGGGAAAGTTGCTTCCTCTATTCTGAATGAAGAACACATTATAGAATTATCCAAACAATTCAGCATGGCATGGACTTTGCTATCGAAAGAAGTGGTTTGGATCTTTTCATATATGCATGAAGGCTATAAATAAGGGCCTAACCCTTCATTAAAGATGACCTAAGCCTAAAATTGAAAGAAAGCTAGACTTTGAGGAGGATCAGATTATGAATAAGCTGAATTTTAGTGTATTTTTGGACCAAAAACTCATTTAACCCTTCTCGCTCCCTCAACCACTAACCACAGTCGACCACCACTTGTCGTTCGTCGTCAACTGCCGTCGGCCGCCACCTGCTCATTGCAGAGAAGCCCTGCGAAGAGTCAAGATGTATGTTGTGGAGTAACGAAGTATTGTGAAAAGTAATGATGACATCACAAAGTAACGAAACATTCTACAGAACACTTGATTATACTAAACACGGTACAATGACAAACTTCAGAGATGGTATACCAAGGCTCAAACAACTACTTTCATTGCACATCTCATGACCGTTGTGCAATGATTCATTCGGATTTCAAACATTACACTTCGAGGAACCGTGTAGACAATGTTTCTCACCTGTGGGACATGCTCTTAGACTTGTGATCATAGTGGATCATTTCAGGATGAGAAAGCCTCGTAATTTTTTCCTTTCAAATTTTCCACGTAAAAAATTCTAGTGTCTTTGTTTATTACTTCTGTTACATGAATATGTGTTAGACTTTCGTGTAATACCAATATGTTAAATTCGAGGATATTCCGGAACACATTAGTATCATATAAATCATATTAACATAAGTTAAATATTTATTAAGATTCAATTAAACCCGAATTGAACCTCTACTTTGGGTTCAATATCCTATTCATTTTCAAAAATTTATAATAATATTACCCCCTCCTCAATATATGGATTTCAATAAATATATCATTTGATTTACCCTACTTGATTTTTATGAGTTATAGCTTTTCACCCTTTTTGTTGCAATAATTGCCCATCCGCTTGGTTCAATTTTTCTTTTTAAAACTCCTATCCTATTGATCTTCAAATCACTTCCCATTCGTTGTGATTAATGGCCCAATACAACCTTTAAGGAAAAAACAAAGAAATCTATAACTAATCTATTGGAAGGTTTACAATAATATTAGTATTGCCTTAAAGNATTTCTTTTTAAAACTCCTATCCTATTTATCTTCAAATCACTTCCCATTCGTTGTGATTAATGGCCCAATACAACCTTAAGGAAAAAACAAAGAAATCTATAACTAATCTATTGGAAGGTTTACAATAATATTAGTATTGCCTTAAAGTAAATGGGCCTAAAATGTTATGGCTCCCCAAAGCGAAGAATGACTTAATTTTCTCGGCAAAAGAATCATATGTTAAGAAAGAATTATAATGTTAGTTTTGCTAAAAATAAAATGTAATATTAAAGATTTACATAGTATAAAGCAAATATAAAATTTTTTATTCTTTTATTTGATTTGAAGTAGATTGAAATTAATTTATTTCAAAATGAATTTTGTCATGTGGAAGCCTGAGGGGCGGCGAGGAGGAAAGCCTACGACAGGGGAGGCCGACGTCAGGCTNCAATATAAAAGGTTTACATAGTATAAAGCAAATATAAAATTTTTTATACTTTTATATGATTTTAAGTAGATTGAAATTAATTTATTTCAAAATGAATTTTGTCATGTGGAAGCCTGAGGGGCGGCACGGAGGAAAGCCTACGACATGGGCGGCCGTCGTCAGGCTGCCAATGGGTGGCAGACGGCAATGGGAGAGTAGCAGCTTTTCTATTTCATTTTACATGAACACTGTAGTTCAAATTCAGTCAAATTCATCAAATTCTAAATTTCAGTCAAATTGAACTATGAAGTAAACTTCAAATTCATTCATAATTTACATTATATTTATAATTTTGCATACCAAACACAAACTTTTCTCAAATCCCTGCAAATGAATTACAACACCCCCACAAATTCATTCAACCAAAGAGTTCCTTGCTTGCCATTGAATTACTTGCTCCTCTTTGCATTTTGCCAATGAAGCTATTAATCTTTTTATCATTATTTATACAGCCAATTGTCTGTTTAATTTTCACTGTCTTTAATATATATATATATATANTTAGTTACAGACAAGGCTAGAATCTCCTTCTATAAATTTTGTTCAAGACTCTCACACACTCTAATCAAATCTTTGGCCAAATGATGAGTTAAAGCAAATAACAATATTTGATTTGCAACTTACGTTTTCTCTTAGTAGGAATCTTGTTAAGAGTTGCATGCCTTTCCACAATAGAATTCAAGCTTAGGATAGCCAGTTCGAAACAAAGTTGCTTCCTATCATTGGAGGATTAATATATTTGTGTATTGACACATATATACCACCCAATTGATGTGTTTACATATCTAACACCTAAACGTTGCTTTTTTTACATTTTCATGCCCAATAAAAAAAAGCTACTATTTTACCATTTAAAAGGTAAAAAACGCTTCATGCATAGGTAGGGTGACATGTAAAAAAGAAGTTTAAATGTTAGATATGTTAATACATAAAAATTGAGTGGTATGCATGCAAATCTTCCTGAATTATTTTTCTCTCTAAATGCATCATGATTTGGATGAGTACNCGATTGACTGCAGAGGTCATCCATATCTTTTCCACGGATTCATCTGCAAGACAAAAATACTTTTTCACTTGATTATGTTCTCTTGCTCGATGGTTTCATCGATCGAAAACTTTCCTCGGTTGAAATTTTATGTTGGTCGATTCTGTCGTAAACTCGATTGACTATTCGTTGGTGAAGCTCATGTTCTCCACTCCGGAACTTCATTTGTATGCCTCAGTTTCTAGCTGTTTGATTCCCTCGAGATTCATGCTGGTATTTTTATAATAATACAAATTAGTTCCCCTATTTTTTTGCTCGTTGATGGCGGCTGCCTCGATAAAAATAGGAAAATAAAAAAGCAATAAATGGTTCAGAATTTGGGAGAATTAATTTAACCACAAACTCTATAAGGAAGGGCATGAGGCTTAAGTTATAACATTCTAATCAAGTCACTCTAAAGTCTTTCTATCGACACCATGCTTGATGATTTAAGCAAGAAAGACATCAACGTCCAGCTCCTAGCTTTGGGAGACTTTTGACTTCCTTTATCTTCTGCGTAGAGAAGAAAAAGAAAAGAGTTATAAAGAAAAAGAAGTGGACAACACCTGAACCTGAGCCAGTAGATCAAGTCTACTCTTCTGACAGTCCTGATACTCCACCATCGAAGAAAGAACCGACGGTGGACCCTCGTCTAGCTTCAGACCCGTGGGTTGGTGTGATCGCTGATGAAAAAGAGCAAACTGCTCGACCCATTGAAGGTGGTGAAGAGGGATTGAAAGAAAAGTTGGTTGTCGATCCTCCTCCGCCCCTTCGTAAAGTAAGGACAGAGATTCACTAACCTGAGGAGTGGAAGAATTCATTACACCTTTTGGAATAGATAGACATTTGGGAATGTAAACATATCTCTCTTACAATTTTCTTATAGTCCTTTGACACTATTCTTAATGAAGATGAGCCAATTGCTCTGGAGGCTTGCACTGATGGCGAGCAGATCATGAATGTTGTTGATTCTTCCCAGATGGTTGCTGCTACGCCATTAGGATCAATTGTAGTACCCTCTCTCACTGTCGACCAAATTTTGTGGCCATTGATCAACCACTTCAGCCACTCTCAACAAAAGCATTTACAGAGTTAGCAGTTATCCTCTAATTTGATGGAGCGTCGAATGAGAGAGATGGCTGGCCCTTCAACCCAAGCGATTGAAGTTCCCGCCAAAGCACCTGCATAGTAGTGGTTGGTTCGTTGAGAGAGGTTGTAGGCACAGGTTTATTCACTTTGATGCAGGTCAACCGACATTGTCAGGCTGGAGGTGGAGGTTGCATCTCTCTGAGGTTACTTGAGCTAAGTGCGCACTGACTTGGGACCCATCTATGAGTCGACTGTTTTGAGTAGACTTCATCATGATGTCAACCAAATGGAGCAGTATGTTTAGCGGAGAGTTGGTTTTTCGAAGGATGCTCAAAAGGGGTTGGCCTTAGCTAAAGAGGTGGAAGATCCTCTAATAAAATTTTTCCTTTACAATATGTAATCATGTTATTTGTAAAAACAATTATTTAATTAAATGTAAAATGATATTTGGTGTGCACTTATCGTTATTTGACGCCTCAATTCCCACATCCATCCTATAAATAGGGCAAGAGGCTACTTTTACACTTTGTGCTTTCAGATTTATGCTTCCTCTATCTTTTGATCATCTCTATACTTTGTGACATGATAGCCCCCAAGTATTCTCCTACTCTCTTCGGCTCTCACCCAGCTATCGATGCGTCAATCTTGACCGCGGGGGATGTAAAGGAGATGCAAAGGTGATACGTCTTTGATGACAAAATAGTTCTTTGGAAGGTTCATGAATCAGAGTGCCCAATCGAAAATGTCAGTTCAAATCTTTTTTTTTATCTAGATCAATTTAGGTATGGTCTTCAACTGCTGCCATGCTCTGAGCTTCGAAGCATTTTCAATAATTATAGTGTTATTTCATCGCATGTCCTACCAACTCCATCTCGGCCATCATGACTTTTGTCATTTTCTGCAGTTGGAAAGCCATCCCTTGGTTGACTGATTTTTTCGAACAGTTTTACTTGTTCAAGGTCAACAAGGAAGGCTTCATCATATTTTTTTTTTGGAGAAGAAACTTCAACTGCATGGAGTTGAGAATAAGATAAATGACCGACGGAAGCAATTCATGGTTGGTTCCTACTCTGGCGACTGGGGAATTCTGAGCAAGTTAATAGATGCAGCAAGGGACAAGATAAAGTCCCTTTTGAAAGAATTGCAGGCCATCGAGGTGTTGTTGAATGGGTGTCAGCTCTGGTTGCCTCAATCTACCGTCAAAAGAACTATAATCGTATGCTAAAGCGCAAGATGACTCAAGATCTTTGGTTGTCTTCAGATGTAGTTGAGTCACCCTAGCTAAGGTGGTGTAGGAGACGTTGGCTGCCAAACAGCAGAAGTTGTAGCTTCCTCCTCTGATAGGTAATCTCATCAAAGGCACTAGTTAGAAGGTCAGCTACTTAGTGTTGTTACCTCTGCGAAGGCCGACACCAGTAATTAAAAATTTGTAACTTTCGTGTCTAAGAGCTCAGTTGTCATTCAGAATACTATGATTGGCGAGGTTTCCATAATTGCTCGATCTCATTCGCTTGATGTGGGTTCAAGCAAAGGAAATAAGTTTGTCATTAACAAGGGAGTTTTTGAGGGAGTTGAGGCTCCTAGCACTTCAGCTCGCCAATTCACTCAGCCAACCCCCTCGCAATCATCTAATCCATGATAGTCGTCGTTTCAGGCTGGTCAGCCCATTATTGAGCTGAAAGAAAGACCAAGGCCATTCGCATCGAGCCCGCATCTGCCTCCAGTTCCACTCAGGACCATAACACAGTGGTGTCCTCTGGCTATGACCCTTCCTTGTCTCCGAAAGAAGATTCATCTCATCAACCGGGGAAGGAGAAGGAGAACCAGTTCCACTCTAGCTTTGACATTATTCTTAATGAAGATGAGCCAATTGCTCTTGAGGCTTGCACTGATGGCGAGCCATTCGTGAATGTTGTTGATTCTACTCAGATGGTTGCTGCTACACCATTAGGATTGATTGCAGTGCCTTCTCTCGCTGTCGACCAAATTTTGTGGCCATTGATCAGCCACTCTCAGCAAGAGCAATTGCAGAGTTGGCAGCTATCCTCTGATTTGATGGAGCGTCGAGTGAGAGAGAAGCTTGGCCCTTCAACCCAAGCGGCTGAGGTTCCTGTTGGTTCTTTGAGAGAGATTGGAGGCACAGGTCTACTCGCTTTGATGTAGGTCAATCGACATTGTCAGGTTGTAGGTGGAGGTTGCAACACTCAGAGGTTCCTTGAGCTATGTGTGCACTGAGTTGGGACCCATCTTTGAGTTGACTGTTTTGAGTAGACTTCATTATGATGTCGACCAAATGGAGTAGAGTAGGTTTAGTAGAGAGTTGGTTTTCCGAAGGATGCTTCAAAAGGGGTTGGCCTCAGCTGAAGAGTTGAAAGATCCTCTTATAAAATTTTTCCTTTACAATCTGTAATCATGTTATTTGTAAAAATAATTATTTAATTAAATGTAAAATGATATTTGGTGTGCACTTATCGTTATTTGACGCCTCGATTCCCACATCCATCCTCTAAATAGGGCAAGACGCTACTTATACCCTTTGCACTTTCAAATTTTTGCTTCCTCTATCTTTTGATCATCTCTATGCTTTGCGACATGATAGCCCCCAAGTATTCTCCTACTCTCTTCGGCTCTCTCCCTGCTATCAATGCGTTGATCTTGACCGCGGGGGATGTAAAGGAGATGCAAAGGTGATACGTTTTTTATGACAAAATAGTTCTTTGAAGGGTTCAGGAATCAGAGTGCCCAATAGGCGATGTCGGTTCAAATCTTTTTTTTTTTTTATCTAGATCAATTTAGGTATGGTCTTCAATTGTTGCTATACTATGAGCTTCGAAGCATTTTCAATAAATAGGGGTTATTTCAACGCATGTCTTACCAAACTCCATCGCGGCCATCATGTATTTTGTCATTTTCTGCTGTCGGGAAGCCATCCCTTGGTCGGCCGATTTGTTTGAACATTCTTACTTGTTCATGGTCAACAAGGAGGGCTTCATCATGTTTTTTTTTCGAGAAGAAACTCCAACTGCATGGTGTTGAGAATAAGATAAATGATTTGTGGAAGCAATTCATGTTTGGTTCCTACTTTGACGACTGGGGAATTCTGACCAAGTCAATAGATGCACCAAGGGACAAGATAAAGTCCATTTCGAAAGAATTGTAGACCACCAAGGTGATCTTGAATGGGTGTCAGCTTTGGGTGCCTCAATATACCGTCGAAAGAACTGTAACCGTATGCTAAAGGGTGAGATGACTCAGGATCTCTTGTTGTCTTCAGATGTAGCTGAGTCACGCAAGCTAAGGAGGTGTATGAGAAGTTGGCCACCAAACAGAAAAAGCTGTAATGTCCTCCACTGATAAGTAATCTCATCAAATGCTTTATTTAGAAGGTCATCTACCTGGTGTTGTTACCTCCACGAAGGCCGGCACCAGTAATTCAAAATTTGTAACTTTCGTGTCTAAGAGCTCGGTTGTCATTCATAATATTTGATTTGCAACTTAGTAGGAATCTTGTTATGAGTTGCATGCCTTTCCACAATAGAATTCAAGCTTAGGATTGCCAGTTCGAAACAAAGTTGCTTCCTATCATTGGAGGATTAATATATTTGTGTATTGACACATATATACCACCCAATTGATGTGTTTACATATCTAACACCTAAACGTTGCTTTTTTTACATTTTCATGCACATAAAAAAAAGCTACTATTTTACCATTTAAAAGGTAAAAAACGCTTCATGCATAGGTTGGGTGACATGTAAAATTGAAGTTTAAATATTAGATATGTTAATACATAATAATTGAGTGGTATGCATGCAAATCTTCCTGAATTATTTTTCTCTCTAAATGCATCATGATTTGGATGAGTACAATTAGCTTCATTTTTTATGGTATTCCTTTCAAAAACCTTCACATAATTACTCTAGCATTAAACAAACACTATCTTTCTCTTTTTGTATAAACCCCTCTTATGACATAAAGATTACATGTATTTACATTCATAACAGCAGCTTTTTTACTTCTCAGAAAAAAATTGTATCATAATATAGTATTTGTCATCTGCCTTCTTCCTCCTTGTGCAACCGATTGGGCATGTAACTACAATTAAAGCCGTCAAATAAGCTCGTCGTTCGAGAATAGTTCGTGTTTAGTTCATCAATGAATTTTTGTTCGATTCATTCGATAAGTAAACGAGACGAACGTGAACATTTTTTTTTTCATTCGGTTAATTAAACTGACCAAACACGAATAGTGATGTGTTTCTTCGTGTTCAAATCGTTANACGATCGGGCCTGTAACTACAATTAGAGCCGTCAAATAAGCTCGTCGTTCGCGAATAGTTCATGTTTAGTTCATCAATGAATTTTTGTTTGTTCGTTCGATAAGTAAACGAGACGAACGTGAATATTTTTTTTTCATTCGGTTAATTAAACTGACCAAACACGAATAGTGATGTGTTTCTTCGTGTTCAAATCGTTATTGTTTGAAACATAAAATAATTTAAAATAATTATATATAAAAAATTTATGATATTTTAAAAAATTAAATTTTATAAATTATAATATATAATAAATTAATAATAATAATAATATAAATTATATAATTAATATAATATATTATTTATATATATATTAATATTAGGAATGTCAAACTGGCTCGTCGTTCGAGAACAACTCGTGTTCGGCTCGTACGTTAAGAAACGAACACGAACAGTGATTTCACAAATAATTTCGAACACCAGCTTATTTCAATTTAAATTTCAAATGAACCGAACACGAACACAAGCTCTGTTCGTTTACACCCCTAACTACAATTGGCGAGTTTATTTGCCAGGATTAAATGATGTAATTCTAAAATTATAAATGCCAATTTAAANCGTCGTTCGAGAACAACTCGTGTTCGGCTCGTACGTTAAGAAACGAACACGAACAGTGATTTCACAAATAATTTCGAACACCAGCTTATTTCAAACTAAATTTCAAATGAACCGAACACGAACATAACCTCTATTCGTTTACACCCCTAACTACAATTGGCGAGTTTATTTGCCAGGATTAAATGATGTTATTCTAAAATTATAAATGCCAATTTAAATTTTGGTGAATATTTAATAATTCTGGCTGCAAGGAGCATTTTTTTTTTAATATAAAAATGCCAAACAACAATCACCGGTCTACAGAAAGCCAGCTCCCACTATTTTCTATATCTTTTGTTTTGTGAAAAAGAGTAGAAACCTGCAATTGAAAAAAGAAAAAATATAAGACGATAACTATATCTGGCCTTACTAAAGAAGGGACAAGCAATCGGTTCAGCTTAAACTCTTCAGAAATAGTTCAACTCATTATAATTCAATACAACGGCAGTTTTAAAATACAAAGAAGTATAAGCCAAAGGGGCAAAAGCAACAAAAAAGCGTTGAAAATTTAATTCATACGTTAAACTTTCAAAAATACTAATAATAATTCATATGTTATGCATCCAGAACTCGTGGCAAGTGGCAACTAATCAGAATAATGAAAATAAAGACCATAAAGCAACAAGTACAAAGTAAATTTCTTTTGTCAATACAAAAATTAAACCAAATAAACATGGCAACATGGAGCGATTTCGTATAAAAAAAAAGATGCAGGAGCAGAGGTTAAAACTAGTGCTACCCACTTAACTCTCCAGATATATATAATTTAAACAAAAGAATTGTACAAGCAACCAATCTAACGGTTATATGCCAAACTTCTCCTCTTTCCCATGTTGATTTAGAACCAGAAAGAGCTATTGAAAAGAAATCTTACCCAGCGAACACACTGAGAAGACGGAAATNGAGATGCAGGAGCACAGGTTAAAATTAGTGCTGCCCACTTAACTCTCCAGATATATATAATTTAAACAAAAGAATTGTACAAGTAAACAGAAACCCCATTTGTGGCTAAGCTCCAACCAAACTAACGGTTATATGCCAAACTTCTCCTTTTTCCAATGTTGATTTAGAACCAGAAAGAGCTATTGAAAAGAAATCTTACCCAGCGAACACACTGAGAAGACGGAAATGGAGTCTCAACTCGCTGGCTCTGTTAGTCTGATCTTGGACGACTCGAGCCCCTCTTTTGAGGGTTGTAGAGAGGCAAAAGGTATCTACCACCAAGCTTCCTTCTACCAAAACACCGCCAGTACAGGACAAATATCAGCACCAGTGATCCCAATGGGATCGCCCATCTATCAGGACAAAGAAATTAAATCATAGAAGGTTGCAAAAATCTTATCCTTCAAGGAGCCATTTTGGATCACTTTTACTTTTTATTACTTTATTTTGATTATGTTTTATCTTTAAAGTAAAACATATTTGTTGGTGGTAGTTTTTTTTAGCACTCAAAACATTATTAAACAAGTTAATTTATTTTTAAAAGTAAAAAATAAAAACGCCTAAATATTGTATCAAACAAACTTGTTTTTAAAACAAAAACTAAACNAATTTATCTTTAAAGTAAAACATATTTGTTGGTGCTGGTTTTTTTTAGCACTCAAAACATTATTAAACAAGTTAATTTGTTTTTAAAAGTAAAAAATAAAAACGCCTAAATATTGTATCAAACAAACTTGTTTTTAAAACAAAAACTAAACCAAAAAGGATCCCAAAAAAGCTTTGGGATCACGTTTTTTTAAAAAAAATATATTTGCTTAGTATGTTTTTGTATGCTCTTGTTTTTTTGTTTTAAAAACAAATTAATTGTTTTCAATAACAAATTAATTTGTTTTTAAAAACATNGTTTTTTTTAAAAAAATATATTTGTTTAGTATGTTTTTGTATGCTCTTGTTTTTTTTGTTTTAAAAACAAATTAATTGTTTTCAATAACAAATTAATTTGTTTTTAAAAACATTAAAAACACCCAAAAGTCATTTTAAGTGTTTTTAATGTTATAACATATAAAAATTGTTTTATTTTAAGTAAAAATAAAAACAACATAAAATAAAAGAAAAAATAAAAATTGATCTCAAATGGCCCTTAAGGTTATAGATTAAAAATCATCAGATAAGGAATGTGACAAGGGAACCTACTTATCGAGGTCGAGTATTGGGCTATAAACAATAGATTCCCAAGTGGCTACAATAAAATGCCAAGCCGGATTATAATAGAGTGACTCTGATGTCCAGAACATTCTTGTATACGTCTCCAGGAAGATGAACATCACCCACGCACCAATCTCAAGTAAAAAAAATTTTATGACAAATCGACCCACCACGACCATTACGAGGGAGAAAGTTACCAACCAATTGAAGAGTCTGTTGTTGTAATCCTTGATGAAAAGTGCACGAGATTTTGCAAGCATCTGAAGACAGTAATTGGCTTTATTAAAATGGAAAATATTTTTTACTCTAATGAAGAATAATACTCATGCATTCATGAGTGATGCAAAATAAGAATGATAATTTCAAGTAAGTTTGGCAATTTATCAATTCATGACATGTTTCCTATTTGAGACTGATGCAGCATGCCTTCATCATGATCATCATCATCATTATTAATTATCAATGTCATCAAAAGTGCAAACATTAAAAATTGAAATCAACATCAAAACATGGAAAGAATTGGGCATTGTTAAGAAAATGAAAACATAATACTTGCTATCCAAATAAATAATAACATGATGCCGATGATTAGTTGGGCAATATTCAATTTCTAATTATGGAGCAATTTTTTTATCTTTTACATCTAAATTTTAAATGTATTTAGATTTGAATGTAAACAATATATTAGAAGTCTTCATGTTGCAAAATGAATTTTTAGATCTTACCATTCATGATTAGATGTCTGCACATCAACTTGAAATTATAAAAGCAAATGTTTGACATATCATGATCACTCAAATATTATATTAAAATGAAATATTTTAAAAATAGGTCCGCTAGTACTTACGATTTGCATATTGAATCATGGTGTCAATTAGCATATTTGTGATGATGATATATACATTTAAATGTTCAATGACGAAAAATGCAATGAGTCTAAAAAAGATCTTATTACGTGGTATGGTTCGGCAATCATATATTATGACCCATACATGTGTGGCAATATACTTATAAGGAGAGCCCCTATGAGGAAATAGGATCCTCAACCTCCTGATATTGATTTACGGGTTGGTTCAATAATAATAATGATGTTATCCTATGGTTTGGGTCACGACTATGATATATGATATGGATCCAAGACACTCCATTATCTTATGATAAGCACTGAACCCAGACATTCATATATGAAATATTATACATAAGATATACCATTTTTAAAAAAAATAATACTATGTTATGATTAATCTATTCTGTTGACACAAATATGCTTGGCAAGTATGACACATGACAATCAGACATTTAAGATTTTTTTTTTTTAGTAAGATTACCTTATTCTTATATTGTCATTAATCATGTAATTTCAATTTATACTAACTACATGTGATGCATCAAATTTATATATGATTATTTTTTAATCCCAATATTCAGGTAATAATTAGGGCACCATGCGTGCGTGGGTCCGTGAGTGGCGGGCATGCGGACTGGCAGGCCTACATCTGTGCGCATGAAAGCTCATCAAATTATTATTGTCATTTTTAACAGAAAAAGAAAAGATTAAAGTTGAACCTGAGTTAGGATTAAGTTATGAATTTACTACCCAAAATTTTGATGTTTAGTTTTAATGCAAGATATGAACCATGTTAATGTAAATTATACAATAAAAGTTTAATTTTATGTANTAGTAAGACTACCTTATTCTTATATTGTCATTAATCATGTTATTTCAATTTAGACTAACTACATGTGATGCATCAAATTTATATATGATTATTTTTTAATCCCAATATTCAGATAATAGTTAGGGNAGTAAGATTACCTTATTCTTATATTGTCATTAATCATGTAATTTCAATTTATACTAACTACATGTGATGCATCAAATTTATATATGATTATTTTTTAATCCCAATATTCAGATAATAGTTAGGGCACCGTGCGTGCGTCCGTGAGCGCGGGCATGCCTACATGTGTGCACACACAAGCTCATCAAATTATTATTGTCATTTTTAACAGAAAGAGAAAAGATTAAAGTTGAGCCTGAGTTAGGATTAAATTATGAATTTACTACCCAACATTGTTATGTTTAGTTTTAATGCAAGATATGAACCATGTTAATGTAAATTATACAATAAAAGTTTAATTTTATGTAAATGAATTATGATGTTTACTAAAATTCTATAGATGAATGTAAAATATTTTGAAATGCATCTGACTTGTAATAACCTTTGTATTAATCTATTGGATCTATGTGAGTTTCGGGTTATGTTAGATGTGTTATTTTGAGTCGTTTGGTCACTGAGTTTATCACCTACTTTATTCTAGTTGGTACAACATTAGAATGGCTACTAAAAGTATATTTAATCAGCTAAGTTGTGCCCTACTCTCACTCATGTTCGATTAAGAGGAGAGAACACCATGGAGTGGAACAAAAAATGAGAATTCATTAATGCGAGCCTGCTAAAGTTGGTATAAGGCTAATGATGATGTGATTTTAATTCCACAAGGTTAGTGGGTGTGAGCACAGACAACAAGTAACTTGAACAGGTTATTTTTATTGCAAAGATTTACAAGCATAATACCACTAAGTCACCAATAGGTAGGAAACACAAAAGCATTAAGTATCCTATCATAAGAGCACTTGGCTTAAAACTAAAATGAAATAAAGATAATCTTCCAATCATAAGAGCACTTAGCTAAAAACTAAAATGAAATAAACATAATTTAACAATAATAGACATTGAACATCAAATGATTCACCACAAAGAACATCCAATAAAACCATAGATATTAAAATTGTGGAATAGATGCAGAATATCCTAACCACAGTATAAACCGAGAAGGAAAAAAAATCCCATGTTACAAAATTATAAAGCAACAATACACAATGATGGAAATTAAAGAAACATGAGATGTTCTACCATTCCAATTCATGCATTTCCAAATAACAGGCAAACATCATAAAAAACCAGGATAATGAGCGTGGGAAGACTTAACCTTTGAAATTCTCTGCTCATAACTCTTTTTTGAAGGCCCAACGCACTCCTTTTCAAAACTTTGGTTACATTGAAGAAAGCCAGCATTAAATTTAGCCATGGATGGAAGTCTCAGTGCTTGAAGATGGTCCATTTTATCCTCACATTTTGTATACAATGACTCACACAATTTTGAAGACTGATATTCATTGGCCAGAAGAAAACTTCTATAAACCTGTGTAAACAATTAAGAGAATCATCAAGTTTCTCACAATCATTGGGATCTGAAAAGGAAAAATTTTGAATAAAAATAATTTAGTAAGGTAAGGTATCTAAATGATATAAAACCAAAAGTAGATTCAAACTTCAATACAGTTAGACTTAATAAATCTGGATCATTACAGAATATGGATGATGGTTTCTTGATAGAATGAATTTAGCATAATTGTCATAAAATTAATCTTCAACACAAACTAGCTAATATAGTTTAATTCATAGGTCCTCTTAAGCATATTCGCACATTAGTTTCAACCATATTACTCAAGCAGTGCTCAAGCTTCATTGGCATTAAGANTCTCTTAAGCATATTCGCACATTAGTTTCAACCATATTACTCAAGCAGTGCTCAAGCTTCATTGGCATTAAGAAAAAACCTTCAAAAATGCTAATTGTCCTAGCTATCTAATGGAGATAAAGTCTACACTCACCGGAAGCAAACGTCATGAGTTTAAACAAACAAATTAGCAAATTTATTTTTCATTTTATTTGGGTTATCCTGTAATATGTCATTTAGTATGTTTGGTTTTAGGTTATTTATGTAAACATTTCAATGATGATCCTTTCAGAGAATGTGTTGTATTCTCCAATATGTGTTAGTTTGATTCGGTTCTTTGCGTTGACTCTTTTTTTTTTTTTTTCTTTTTTGCTTTGTCGTTGATGGAGTTCGATTTCATTTAATGGGGCCTTTCAAGCAGGGCAATAATAGAGTTGAGCAAAGCCAAGCACATCATGCCCTGACTTGATTTGGTTGTATAAAAAGTTGTTCATTTTTGTCTTGAGCTCAAGCCAAGCTTTCACATATATTTTCATACTGGACTTGTGTTGATTTTTTTTAACTATGTTTAGCTTATACATGACTTACCTAAACTAATCAAACGAGCAATTAAACAAGCAACACTTAAGAAAATGAAATAATATTTCCTCTCCCATATTACCAAATAAGATTACAATTATGTACAAGCAAATTAATAAATAAAAAAATATAATCTAACTACCTGGCACAACTTAAACAAACATCAATTAAAAAAAAAAAGATAATAGTTCATGAAAAAACTTCCTTACGATCATACAACATAAATTAAAACCAGTATGCATGTTCATTAAAATGAATATTTAAGAAGAAATTGCATCAAATCAATATGTAAGCTTGCTAATAAAATATTATGTAATTTAGACAACCAAAATGCTTAAAAAACCCATTAACGATTACCAAGATAAGCAGCATTTTATGGAAGAATAAGTTCACACTAACTTCTAAAAATGATTGCAACACTTTGATAACATAGAAACAAAACTAATTTATTACAACTATGAAAGTCAACAAGAAATAAGATGCTTCAATATACACTATGNACTTTGATCACATAGAAACAAAACTAATTTATTACAACTATGAAAGTCAACAAGAAATAAGATGCTTCAATATACACTATGTACTGGACTAATATCAATAAAGTTTAAGACCCTTTTCTACAACTTCTAAGCAGGCTGAAACAAAAAAAAAAAATTGTGCTCGCTGGGTGTTTAGGGAGACTAAAAGCGGCAGAACTCAAGGTGTGAAATGATGGGCAAAATTATGGACATAAGAGATGTGAATTGTGAAAACACCATGAATTAATAATAATATATTACTATTAAATAAGTAATCAAATAAGATATATTTAATTAAACTTCAATTAAATAAATTATAAGTTATTGCNTTGTGCTCGCTGGGTGTTTAGGGAGACTAAAAGCGGCAGAACTCAAGGTGTGAAATGATGGNAAAATTATAATATATAATAAATTAATAATAATAATAATAATAATAATAATATAAATTATATAATTAATATAATATATTATTTGTATATATATTAATATTAGGAATGTCAAACTGACTCGTCATTCGAGTACAACTCGTGTTCGGCTCGTTCGTTAAGAAACGAACACAAACAGTGATTTCACAAATAATTTCGAACACCAACTTATTTCAAACTAAATTTGAAATGAACCGAACACAAACACAAGCTCTATTCGTTTACACCTCTAACTACAATTGGCGAGTTTATTTGCCAGGATTAAATGATGTAATTCTAAAATTATAAATGCCTATTTAAATTTTGGTGAATATTTAATGATTCTGGCAGCAAGGAGCATTTTTTTTTTTAAATAAAAAAATGCCAAACAACAATCACCGCTCTACAGAAAGCCAGCTCCCACTATTTTCTATATCTTTTGTGAAAAAGAGTAGAATCCTGCAATTGAAAGACAAAAAACCTATAAGACGATAACCATATCTGGCCTTACTAAAGAAGGGACAAGCTGTCAGTTCAGCTTAAACTCTTCAGAAATAGTTCAACTCATTATAATTCAATACAACGGCAGTTTTAAAGACAAAGAAGTATAAGCCAAAGGGACAAAAGCAACAAAAAAGTGTTGAAATTTTGATTCATACGTTAAACTTTCAAAAATAATAATAATAATTCATATGTTATACATCCAGAACTCGTGGCAAGTGGCAACTAATCAGAATAATGAAAATAAAGACCATAATTTCTTTTGTCAATACAAAAATTAAACCAAATAAACATGGCAACATGGAGCGATTTCGTATAAGAAAAAGATGCAGGAGCACAGGTTAAAATTAGTGCTGCCCACTTAACTCTCCAGATATATATTAATTTAAACAAAAGAATTGTACAGGTGAACAGAAACCCCATTTGTGGCTAAGCTCCAACCAAACTAACGGTTATATGCCAAACTTCTCCTCTTTCCAATGTTGACTTAGAACCAGAAAGAGCTATTGAAAAGAAATCTTACCCAGCGAACACACTGAGGAGACGGAAATGGAGTCTCAACTCGCTGGTTCTGTTAGTCTGATCTTGGACGACTCGAGCCCCTCTTTTGAGGGTTGTAGAGAGGTAAAAGGTATCTACCACCAAGTTTCCTTCTACCAAAACACCGCCAGTACAGGACAAATATCAGCACCAGTGATCCCAATGGGATCGCCCATCTATCAGGACAAAGAAATTAAATCATAGAAGGTCGAAAAAATCTTATCGTTCAAGGAGCCATTTTCGATCACTTTTACTTTTTATTACTTTATTTTGTTTATGTTTTATCTTTAAAATAAAACATATTTGTTAGTGGTGGTTTTTTTTAGCACTCAAAACAATAAGTGCTTTTGAAAACCAGTTAATTTATTTTTACAAGTAAAAAATAAAAACGCCTAAATATATAATGTTTTGAGTGCTTTTGAAAACAAGTTAATTTATTTTTAAAAGTAAAAAATAAAAACGCTTAAATATTGTATCAAACAAACTTGTTTTTAAAACAAAAACTAAACCAAAAATGATCCCAAAAAAGCTTTGGGATCACCTTTTTTTTTTTAATATATTTTTTTAGTATGTTTTTGCATGCTCTTGTTTTTTTGTTTTAAAAACAAATTAATTGTTTTCAATAACAAATTAATTTGTTTTTAAAAGCATTAAAAACACCCAAAAGTCATTTTAAGTGTTTTTAATGTTATAACATATAAAAAATGTTTTATTTTAAGTAAAAATAAAAACAACATAAAATAAAAGCAAAAATAAAAATTGATCTCAAATGGGCCCNGCTTTGATCACATAGAAACAAAAATAATTTATTACAACTATGAAATTCAACAAGAAATAAGATGCTTCAATATACACTATGTACTGGACTAATATCAATAAAGTTTAAGACCCTTTTCTACAACTTCTAAGCAGGCTGAAAAAAAAAAAGAAAAAGAAAATGTGCTCGCTGGGTGTTTGGGGAGACTAAAAGCGGCAGAACTCAAAGTGTGAAATAATGGGCAAAATTATGGACATAAGAGATGTGAATTGTGAAAACACCATAAATTTATAATAATAAATTACTATTAAATAAGTAATCAAATAAGATATATTTAATTAAACTTCAATTAAATAAATTATAAGTTATTGCTAAGCCTAATATCAAACTTTGAAAAAGTTACTTTTTGGACAATAAGTTTGTGAATAAATATAAATGAATTGAACTATATTAAAGATTGGTTTATTTATCCTTTGATTCGTTACTTTATTTAAGCCATTAAGTTCTTCAAAAGAGTTCAAACTCATTTAATTATAAACTTGAATGAATTTGAAGTATTAATCGAGCCAAATTCAAATTGTCCAAGTGTATAGATTCTTACAACCCTAATTTCAAGCTGTGAAAATTTGTTGTTACAGTGGTTTGGGAAGTCAGCTAAACTTTGTGAAATATGGAGGTGGATTTGGTCAAACATGCGAACATATCTCCTGTAATGCTTATCCACGTGTGATTCCTGCAGAACTTTTCTATTAAAATTTTATATGGTTTCCACAATTGATATATTCTGGCAGAATTAAAAAAAAACAAATTTACAAAAAAAAATCCAATATTTTATTTATGTTAGACAGAGAACACCATAATTATAAATTTGATATAATTAGGCGTGAAAAAGTAGAGTTTTTGCATAATAAGTTTTCTACTTCCTTTCAAACAGAAGTTAAATTATTTCTGTATAGTGCAAGTATTGAATGTTAATTTCATGGAAAGTCTTCTCCTTATACTGGTATGAGGCTAGATCTTAATTCTAGTGAATTCCTTTTCAGTTGAGATTGGATTTGCAAAGGTGATTGATTTTTTGTCAAAATTGATATAATATGAATTTATGATTATGGCGTAAGTCTTGTCAAAGTGTGTTTCTTCGGTTTTAAACTTCTCATAGATTTCTAATTCAATAACCATTAAATAATTATTTGGAATGAATTCTTCATATTTCTTGATATGCATCAAAGGGAAATCTTGAAGTAGAAGGAGAAAAAAAAAGAAGAGATAAGAAAGAAGTTTATTTGATAAATACTCTTTCCAACTGAAAAAGAACTTGGTACATTATCTCAAAATAATATCAAGGGGAAATTTAAATAGTGTTAAAGAAGTCACGGAGATTAAAAAAATATATATATTAAAAAATGATAAATGTACATGTTATATATGCTAAAGAATGATTGATTTTTTAACGTAGCTAAGAAAATTAAAAAAAAAATCAGTTTAATTTTGTTTAACATAACTTCATCTTACCTTCAGCATTTCTTCTTCAAGCTTGAAGGCAGATTGTTCAGCATGATGTCGACCAAAATGTTGTTCATCAAAGAGCTTTTTTGCCTCAACTTTCGATTCATCATTAGCCTGCTTCAACTTCTCCTCAGTTAATGGCAGATGCAACATATCCATCTTTTGATTGTAAAGCTTCAAACACCGATCAAGGATCGCCTTATTGAAAACCTCAACAAGAGAACCAGTTGATGGAATTTCCCCTTTGTTTAATGCCTCAAGAATCTGAAACACGTTTAGAACGGATATAAAAGAAAATGAGATGCTCAGCCGAAAAAGTAGACTATCTATTGCTTTAATTGGTGCATCTATTCTGCCCATAAATCTAAGCCAATAATTTATTTTTAAGCTGTAATAGAAATTTAGCACTAAGGATGAGTGAAAAAAAAAAAGCACCTGCTCTAGAAAAGATGCAAACTCCTCCCCATTGAGGGTTTTTCCTTGGACAATCNTAAAAAAAAGAATATTAAAAAATGACAAATGTACATGTTATATATGCTAAAGAATGATTGATTTTTTAACGTAGATAAGAAAGTTAAAAAAAATCAGTTTAATTTTGTTTAACATAACTTTATCTTACCTTCAGCATTTCTTCTTCAAGCTTGAANAAAAAAAAAGAATATTAAAAAATGATAAATGTACATGCTATATATGCTAAAGAATGATTGATTTTTTAACGTAGATAAGAAAATTAAAAAAAATCAGTTTAATTTTGTTTAACATAACTTTATCTTACCTTCAGCATTTCTTCTTCAAGCTTGAAGGCAGATTGTTCAGCATGATGTCGACCAAAATGTTGTTCATCAAAGAGCTTTCTTGCCTCAACTTTCGATTCATCATTAGCCTGCTTCAACCTCTCCTCGGTTAATGGCAGATGCAACATATCCATTTTTTTATTGTAAAGCTTCAAACACCGATCAAGGATCGCCTTATTGAAAACCTCAACAAGAGAACCAGTTGATGGAATTTCCCCTTTGTTTAATGCCTCAAGAATCTGAAACACGTTTAACGGATATAAAAGAAAAGTGAGATGCTCAGCCGAAAAAGTAGACTATTTATTGCTTTAATTGGTGCATCTATTCTGTCCATAAATCTAAGCCAATAATTTATTTTTAAGCTGTAATAGAAATTTAGCACTAAGGATGAATGAAAAAAAAAAGCACCTGCTCTAGAAAAGATGCAAACTCCTCCCCATTGAGGGTTTTTCCTTGGACAATCTTTGGACGTATAATTGATGCAACGAGTTGTTTCAAATGCTCCCTTTGTTCTACATATGACTGTTCAAGCTCACTATCCTTCATATCACAAAGTTTCGTCCTTTGCAGATGAGGCTGCAACATGAGTTCTGTATTGTTAGGCAACATCCTATACCATATGATATGCCAACTCGATAAAAAATTGCCTAGGTCATAAAATTAACATTAGAAAATCAAATCAACAAATCTCTCAACAATACAATTTTGCAACTCTCTCTCTCTCTCCCCTCCGCTCACCTCTTTCTCTTCATAATGCACCACACTCAACAATTCAAACTTNCAAGCTTTTACTTATACCCCATCCACAACTTCCTATTAAGAAATTAAGATGCGAGGTTAGCACTGAACACTGTTCCATAGCACAAACTTTTCCTTCTGCTTATATGCATCTACAAATATTCAAGATTATTCAAGTTTNTTTAAATGATTAACAAGCTTTTACTTATACCCCATCCACAACTTCCTACTAAGAAATTAAGATGCGAGGTTAGCACTAAACACTGTTCCATAGCACAAACTTTTCTTTCTGCTTATATGCATCTACAAATATTCAAGATTATTCAAGTTTTAAAATACTTTAATAAACTAGAAAAGTTGTACATATTCAAAACGTCATTCTTTGGATTGTAAGTTTCAAATTAATCGTTGAAACTATTCCCAAACTAGCCCAACTGTATTTACATAGAAAACAAAATTGGGGCATACATAAATCTAAGTTCTATGGTGACTGAACTCCCAATATTTTATAGAGTCCCACATCCTCAATGAAAACAATATTTGTCACAACAAATATTAAGCTTTCAAAATAACATTTGGATTTAGTATTGGATACGACATGACATATCCAAATAAAGAATATTGAAGGAAATTGTACTTTTAACTCTTGCAAATGAAGTATCATGCTATAAAGAACATTTACTTTTGAAAGGCATCCAAGTCAAAGACATTCCTTCTAATCCTAACTTCAAAGAAGCCATGTGTTTCACCCTCTCTCTTTGAAGCCAAAGACACACATTCATTGGGCTAAGTTCCTTTAGGCATAGAATATCTTCCTTAAACTCAATAATATGATAAATCAAACAACTTCTTTGAATCAACATAGATAAAATCTATTCTCACTCGGCCGGATTAGTTTATTTGGCATTTATAAAATTATTGCATCAATAATTTTATATGAATGTCATTTAGAAATTTTTATTCTCTTTTGATTTTATTCCAAAAATGAAGTATTATCAAAGTCTCATTTATGTTAAAATCTTGTTGGATACTAAATTTATATTGTATAATGATGCTAGTGGATAATCTAGAGCTACACAAGGAGGTATGCATTTGCTATTATTGTGTTAAGACTTTGAATTGAATCCATATGTTAGAAAAATTTTAATGCAAGTAAGAAAAATTAAGGTTTTACTATCTAAATAAGAGTTGATTTCCAAAATTAACAACTATATGTACTTGTGCCATAAGAATTTTTTTATTATTAATTGTGTTTAATTTTATTTTGTCATTGNTTTGATTTCCAAATTTAACAACTATATGTACTTGTGCCATAAGAATTTTTTTATTAATAATTGTGTTTAATTTTATTTTGTCATTGTAAAATTTCTTTGAAGATACTATATTTAATCCTATTATTTCATTAAAAGAAAATACAAAAAAATTACATATTCATATTAATAATTTACTAAATATAAAAAAGTGTCTTTAGGGTGATGTATTCTATATTTTGCAATTATGTTGTGTCGTTGTGTGTGTCCTCATGTTCATGTTTGTGCTTCATANCATGTTGTGTCGTTGTGTGTGTCCTCATGTTCATGTTTGTGCTTCATAGGTATCATGGTATACAAAATTTCCTTGCAAAAAATTCACTTTACCATTTTCCTTATTATGCTCATGAATCACTTTATGTTTTGTTCANGGAGGTTACACTATCTAAATTTACATTTTTACTTTTTCTTTGCTTCCTTGAAAAAAAAAAACATCTGCTTTACATCCAACATTCACAAACATTTGATACAATTTGCAGAATGGTACAAGTTGACAAGTTGTTTCAATTTAATGCTCATGTGTTAAATGATTAACAAGCTTTTACTTATATCCCATCCACAACTTCCTATTAAGAAATTAAGATACGAGGTTAGCACTAAACACTGTTCCATAGCACAAACTTTTCCTTCTGCTTATATGCATCTACAAATATTCAAGATTATTTAAGTTTTAAAATACTTTAATAAACTAGAAAATTTGTACATATTCAAAACGTCATTCTTTGGATTGTAAGTTTCAAATTAATCGTTGAAACCATTCCCAAACTAGCCCAACTGTATTTACATAGAAAACAAAAATGGGGCATACATACATCTAAGTTCTATGGTGACTGAACTCCCAATATTTTATAGAGTCCCAAATCCTCAATGAAAACAATATTTGTCACAACAAATATTAAGCTTTCAAAATAACATTTGGATTTAGTATTGGATACGACATGACATATCCAAATAAAGAATATTGAAGGAAATTGTACTTTTAACTCTTGCAAATGAAGCATCATGCTATAAAGAACATTTACTTTTGAATGGCATCCAAGTCAAAGACATTCCTTTTAAACCTAACTTCAAAGAAGCCATGTGTTTCACCCTCTCTTTGAAGCCAAAGACACACATTCATTGGGCTAAGTTCCTTTGGGTATAGAATATCTTCCTTAAACTCAATAATATGATAAATCACACAACTTCTTTGAATCAACATAGATAAAATCTATTCTTGCTCGGCCGGATTAGTTTATTTGGCATTTATAAAATTATTGCATCAATAATTTTATATGAATGTCATTTAGAAATTTTTATTCTCTTTTCATTTCATTCCAAAAATGAAGAATTATCAAAGTCTCATTTATGTTAAAATCTTGTTGGATACTACTTAATTTATATTGTATAATGACGCTAGTGGATAATCTAGAGCTACACAAGGAGGTATGCATTTGCTATTATTGTGTTAAGACTTTGAATTGAATCCATATGTTAGAAAAATTTTATTGCAAGTAAGAAAAATTAAGCTTTTACTATCTAAATAAGAGTTGATTTCCAAATTTAACAACTATATGTACTTGTGCCATAAGAATTTTTTTATTATTAATTGTGTTTAATTTTATTTTGTCATTGTAAAATTTCTTTTAAGATACTATATTTAATCCTATTATTTCTTTAAAAGAAAATACAAAATAATTACATATTCATATTAATAATTTACTAAATATAAAAAAGTGTCTTTAGCGTGATGTATTCTATATTTTGCAATTATGTTGTGTCGTTGTGTGTGTCCTCATGTTCATGTTTGTGCTTCATAGGTATCATGGTATATAAAATTTCCTTGCAAAAAATTCACTTTACCATTTTCCTTATTATGCTCATGAATCACTTTATGTTTTGTTCATTATGCTCATGAAACTCATGAGCCTAATGTGACCAGATTATTGTTTGTGTTTGCACGCATGCACTAGTCAATGTAGATGGATGGATTCACTTTTATTTAAGCTAAATTCAAATTTATACATTTGTCAAATCCATTCATATTTAATTTTCTATTTTCTAATTTTAAAAATAACTTAATGTACCCCATGCCATGTTTACAGACCTTTTGAGCTTCGATCAAAGAAAATTGCATCAAATCAATTATGCGGCAAGATTATTAACAAAGCATCCATGCNATAACACAATCCCATATTCTTGAATTGTGGCCATGTTTACAGAACTTTTGAGCTTCGATCAAAGAAAATTGCATCAAATCAATTATGCGGCAAGATTATTAACAAAGCATCCATGCAGCTCAAATACTTCTCCCTCAAAAGCCACTTAAATAAACAATGAGGATCACAGGATCCTAATAGAATTTTCAATCAAGCAAAATCAAAAACTCAATAAGTCATGATTTGTTTGACTATAGATAACTACTTACTTTTAATAGGAAAAAAAAGAAAACTTACGCAAGAAATCACGTTGAATAAGCCACAAGAGTTTAGCAGGCTCAAAAGCAACATCNTAATTGTAATCGATTAACATTGTTTACATCCTTTCATATATACCCACACTTTTGAAAACCGGACCAGACCGACTGGTCGGACCGTTCTAACCGGGAACCGAGCGTGGTTCCAATCCAGGTGAGAGTAAGAACTAGATTTGCAGACCGCTCGAACCGCCATTCCAACCGGAAACTCTGGAAACCATTCTCGGTTTAAGAGAACCGGTAGGTTTCCTCGTCGGCGACGCAATCGCCTCAATATCCATCATCAACTTGAAACAGGTTGTTCCGGTTAATCTAAATCTTTTTTCGCCATGGAAGAAAGCTTTTCGAGATCATTTATGAGACTTGTCTCATTGCGAGAAAAAAAAGAAAAGTACGAGAAGAAGCCAAAGGGATGAAAGCAATTCGTACGTTGGCTCTACATGAGGAGTTTCCAATGGAGAAGAAAGGCTTTGGAGATGGAGCCAAGAAGGGTAAAAAATGGAGTTTTGAGGAAGAGGATGATTACATAGTTGGCAAAGAGTTCCTCAGCTCCACATGGCAGATTCAGAAATTGGAGGAAGAGCATTTAATCATATCGTGAGATCACATGCCAATGTGGCAGATGGTAGCCAATAGGAACCTCAAAGAAACTAAGTTATAAGATGTTTGAAGTACAAACACGAAGGAAAGTTGTATTAGATTTTAGATTCCTACAACATTTAATTTTTATTCATTATAATTTTCTTTTAAACTTATTGTGGTGTGATTCTTATATTTCATATTTAATTTTTTTTAAAATTAATTGTTGTTACATTTTGGAATAACATGCCAAAATTATTGTAGTGTTAGTTATTTAAATATTGAGATATTTATTTTACATTTCATAATCAATTTTTTTTAACTACCTCATTTCTTTCATATTCAAATAAATTTATAATTTATTATGTCATTCGATTGAACCCCAAATTCAAACATTAAATCTTGAACCTCTCACTTTATCGGTTCAATGTCTGGTCCAATTCTCTGAACTCTGTATATACTAGTAACAAATTAGATTTCATTGCATAAAGAGTCTCATAGTGTTCTAGCTCAAGAAGCTATAGATACAATGGATGAGACTTCTATGCAAGATAGAAAATTTGACACGAGTCATGAATATGTACCTAATCACCTCAAATAATTTGGAAAACTTAACTGACATGTTGTAGGAGGTTACACTATCTAAATTTACATTTTTACTTTTTNTTATTTAAGCTAAATTCAAATTTATACATTTGTCAAATCCATTCATATTTAATTTTCTATTTTCTAATTTTAAAAATAACTTAATGTATCCCATGCATAACACAATCCCATATTCTTGAATTGTGGCCATGTTTACAGAAATTTTAAGCTTCGATCAAAGAAAATTGCATCAAATCAATTATGCGGCAAGATTATTAACAAAGCATCCATGCAGCTCAAATACTTCTCCCTCAAAAGCCACTTAAATAAACAATGAGAATCACAGGATCCTAATAGAATTTTCAATCAAGCAAAATCAAAAACTAAATAAGTCATGATTTTTTTTACTATAGATAATTACTTACTTTTAACAGGAAAAAAAGAAAACTTACGCAAGAAATCACGTTGAATAAGCCACAAGAGTTTAGCAGGCTCAAAAGCAACATCTTGCCCCTGAAGAAATAACAAATGCTATAAAATATTAAAATCAAGCATAGGCTATACTAAAGTCAGATAAAAATTATCAGAACATTACCTTTACTCTGTCCACCAATGACCCACCGAGGAAGGATATGAGAACTGTTAGAATCATTATTAAAGAAGGGGCACTTGCATATATACCACTCCATTCCTATGTATTTACATATCCAACACCTATACTTCGTTATTTAGATTTATACCACTCAAATCTTTCATATCACATCAAAAATACGACCA
>JXCR01069415.1:147459-179101 GCA_002079205.1 Phalaenopsis hybrid cultivar
TAAACTTTGAAATACCAAGGGAAAATAGAAAACAATGAGCAACAGAATAAACAACCTTTATCACATGGAAGAGAAAGAAGTTGATTAAGAAGAAATGATTTGCCAGAGCGGTATGGACCAATGACCTGATTCAGCAAGCAACAAGAAACCACAAGCAAAACATGAACCGTGGATTTTACATTTGCTAAGTAACCACATAGGTGATGATAGTTTTAAAAGATGACAGAAGGTATTCTACTAAATATAAAAAAAAGAAAAAGATGTGTCCTCAAGGTTCCACAAACACATTTAAGATAACAAATCTAAGAAGTTGGATGAGGTTTTTGGAACTGCTCTGTTAAACACCATATCATGAGGAAATGCAGAATCAAGACATAGAGGACTTTGCAGAACACAATAGGACTGTCTAATACAACCCATTAGTGAGCGAGCACATGTGAAAAAGATTAAACACAACATCAGATTTTCAAAATTGAAAACCCTGAGGAACTAGTAGATTCAATGGAGCAGGATGAGTGCAATGCTCTTAATAAGCATGCTCCAGTCTTGTTTCATACCAATATCCGATATCAGGCAGACACAAGTTAGACCACTTCTGAGTTTGAAAACAATTAAAAAAGCCAAACATGTATGAATTCATTATTGTGCATGCATATGTTGCAGAAAAGTATGTATTTATGCATGTATGCAGGTATGCACCACGGGATTTATTGGAAGACTTCAAAGAACAGTTTTCGTTGCGGAAAGCCTAAAATATGGTAGATCTTTGTAAAGATCCAAGTTTAGTTTGTAATAAATTTTTTCTAGCACAATAACAAAACCTGCCACTGCTTTCTTCTTTAACTAACTCCCCAAACCATCTATGAAATTTGTACGCCATCCGAGGACAAAATCTGCTTTAGTTGTAGCACAAAACTCAAAGGAAAGGGGCATGGCATCACAACCCAAAGTACTAGCCAGGAATAATGCGTCCACAACCACGCAGGCTCATCCATCCCTTGGCTCTCTCATTTGTATTTTTCTTTGCCTTGCAATTTTAGTTTATTATATGTAAATGGATTAATAAAAGTTAGCATTGAGCATGGTTTCTACTGAAATCACATTAGAAGGTTAAAAAACAGAATGACCAAACCATCACAACAAAATTTGCATATTACAAGGAGGATAATGAACATAGACATCAAAACAGACAGATCTCTGCATGTGAACAAGTAATGAAAAATAATTGCAATGCCAATGTGTTACGCGGGCTCCTAGCCTAAGGGCAAATTTGTCTTTTGTAAGCCTAAGAGCAGTTTAGTCTTTTATTATTATTATTATTGGATATAAATAGGCTTGTTAAGTTTAGGGCTAGGGGATATGCATGAGATTGAGGTGTGAGTCTTAGGTTTAGGTTTTGGGAGAGATTCCTACCTCTCGAATTGTAGGAATTGGGAGAAATCGCCTACCTCTCGAATCTTAGGTGCATATCTTGGTGTTCTTGTTGACTTTTTGGATTATTACAATAAAATTCGTGTTTGCCCTAATTTCTAAGAAAATCTGTGGATTTCTACTTTAAAATCGCATCGAATTGGTATCAACTTATCACATAGCTTATAGATCACCACAATCTCTGTTAACTCCGCATTAGGTGTATCTTTGATCTTTGTTAACTTTAATCCTGCATGCTTCTATTTGTTAAAGCCTTCAGTATGTCATATTATTTCTTCTAAGTGTTGCATCTCGAGTTCGCTCATTATTTCTTTGCTTGATACCGCAGCTCCAGATCCGCTTAAAGTGGTGATCTGTCCTGATGTCGCACAAATCCTTTTAGATCACCACATTCAAAGATTGTTCTATATTCTCTAAGATTGACTAGAAATCAAATCACCGGCCGATTCAGATGTGGTCGAAGGATGTGCACAAGACTACATTTTGAGCTTCTCTAGATCACTATAAATTTGTGATAAAATGGAAAGCATTGCCAGATAATGACATCAAGTGGAAGCCACCTGACTTGATAGAGAAACAATCTCATTTTTTCACACCATGAGGGCAATGTGTCTCTTGGGGGAGGAAGCATTGTTACAAGGGCTCCTAGCCTAAGCGCAAATTTTTCTTTTGTAAGCCTAAGGGCAGTTTATTCTTTTGCTATTATCATTATTGCATATATATAGACTTGTTATGTCTAGGGTTAGGATGATATTGAGTTGTGAATCTTAGATTTAGGTTTTGGGAGAGATTTCCTACTCTCGAATTGTAGGAATTAGGAAAAATCGCATGACTCTCAAAAAGTAAGTGTTTATCTTTGTGCTCTTGTTGAGTTGTTAGATTATTACAATAAAATTCGTATTTGCCCTAAGTTCTACGAAAATTTGTGTTGATTTCTACGTCGAATCGTATCACAATGGCTATTATATGAATCATCAATTGCAATATGCTGAGATCAAGTCATCCATACCACAGATCAAATTTGCTAAGCAAAGGCTGGTCGTGAACATATAACATTTATAGATAAGAAAGGATTCTTAAGATTATGACAAGCCAAAGGTACAATGGCAAAATATTCCCCAAATAATTTTTAATATTTACTAGTTCAATTCCACAAAATTTATACAATATGTTGATTGTGTTTTTTTAAACGATTAGTCGAGTGGTTAATTCAATTTGGATATGATAACCTTGAACTACAAATATTTAAAATAAAAATATTAGGTCTTACATGCTCATTATCAAGGTGTGAGCAAAACTGGAGTACAAAAACAACAACAAAACATTTATCCCACCAAGTGGGGTCGGCTACATGAATCATTTTTCTCCATAGTGTCGTATTTAGTGTGATATTTTCATTTGATTCTAATAAATTAAGATCATTTTTTATACAACATGCTCAAGTCTTCCAAGGTCTATCACTGCCTTTCTTAACTTAAGTCGAATCTAAAGCATTTAATCTTCTAATCAGATCATTAGATGGTCGACGTTTAATGAGACCAAACCATCTAAGACGACTCTCTCTAGTTTTGTCCGTCACTGGAGCTACACCGACCTTATCACGAATATATTCATTTCGCATATTATCTCTAAGTGTAAAGCCGCTCATCCACCTAATCATTCTCATCTCGACAACACTTAACTTAGTTTTATGCTTCTCTTTTAAAGGCCAACATTCAGCGCCATAGAGCATTGCAGGTTTCACCACCATGTTATAAAATTTTCCTTTCAATCTAAGCAGTACTTTTCTATCACACAATAAGCCCGAAGCATTCCTCCACTTCAACCAACCAGCTTGGATCTACTAATAACATCCCCATCAATATAACCATAACTTTGAACACTAGACCGGAGATAACTAAAGTCTTCACACCTTTTAAACCAAGACTGGAGTATGTATAAATATCTTAAAAATGAACTCATATCAAGAAAAGAAATTGCATAAATATCTTAAAAATGAACTCATTGATTTATATATGAATAACAAGAGGTTAAAGAAAAGACATTTAAAAATATAATTTTAGGGAATGATGAAGATCCATTGTTTTCTAATGTACCATTAGATAATGAATGGTTTATAGAAGAAAACAAAGTTAAAACGTCGCAATCGTAAGAGGAAGATCTCAATGTTGACTTTTATGATGTAAGAAAGAACACAAATTAACAAGAGAGTAAAGATTAGCATAAAACATTAATTGTTAGAAATTAGAACATTTAAGTGATAGAAATTCTAATCATCAATATATTTATTATTTTAATAATTAATTATTATTCTTATTATATTTTATTGATTAAGGAAGATGAAGCTGGTTGAGATAAAAAATGAGGAGGAATATTAACACAATTAAGGAGAACGGAGTAAAGAAAGCAATTGACAATAATGATGATTCTAGTGAAGACTCTTAAAACTTTAGTGATGAGAGTAAGGATAATTTTGAATTCATAAATTACAATCTCAACTTTTTAAGTTACTTGTTTTTATTGAATTGGAGGTGGAAGAAACTTATTGTTATGATCTTACTTTTATGTTAATATATTAATTATTAATTCATCTTACTTTCATCTTAATTTTAATTAAATTATATATATTTGGGGTATGATGTATTTGTAATGGAGTTTCTAACATGGTATGTAAACCTTTTTTAGTTTGAGTTGGACAATTCCCTTATGATCTACAGTGCAAGACTGATGAAACCTACATTACATGGGATTGGGGTCGACCCATGTTATTTTGGTAGTGCAACTAGGTAATATACTTAATAGGCCAGCCTTTGGTACTTAGAAATTGATTTTATGAATGTGTTACAAATGAAATATTAGATAACCATTATTAAGACACCATATTATTCTATCATTGAATCTTGAAAAAAATCAATAATATATATGGATATATGATTAAAGTTTGCAAATGCATTTGAAACAAATGATTCTCATTTCAGATGTATCTTTACTTTGTTATATATCTACANATTATTCTATTATTGAATCTTGAAAAAAATCAATAATATATATGGATATATGATTAAAGTTTGCAAATGCATTTGAAACAAATGATTCTCATTTCAGATGTATCTTTACCTTGTTACATATCTACACTAACACTGTCGAACTTCCTTGTTATATATATATATATATATATATATTTTATGAATATTGTGGATGTGGCAAATTTTAGTCCCCTAACTGCTACAATGTGATTTTGCTGCTAATGGAATGGTAAATCACCCCTTACTCTTTCATTTCAAGCTGAACCAGGTAATTCTGTGGAAATTGTTGTACAAAACAATGTTAGTATGGACAATTTATTAAGTGTGGATGAATTGTTAAAGCAACATTATATTGTTTTACAATAGTTGTACTAATAAGACTTTAAGCTCTTACTGCTTGCTTGGGATCAATTTTGTTTTTTTGTTTTTTACTTTTATTTTTAAAAACATGCTTGTTTAGTGTGTATTTTAAATGTTTTTATTTTTTGTTTTTAAAAACAAATTAACATATTTTTGAAAACACTCAAAATAATATTTAGGTGTTTTAAGTGTCTTCAAAGACAACCAAATCCTAATCAATCATACCAATCATGTTTTGTTTCAAATCAAAACATAAACAAAACAAAATAAAAAATAAAAGTGATCCCAAACAGTCCGTTAGTAATGTGGATATGAATCTATGATACTTGATTCTATGTATGCCATATTTTGGTGGGTATTACCACATTAATGTGATTCGGTTTTAGAAGATTAAATGTGTCCAGTTGGTGACTCTTATGAATAAATATGTTAAATAGGAAGCCACGTTGTATAAGTCTGCCACAATCAGCTAGGCTACCGAAATTTTTGGGGAAGTTTGTGCATAGTTGCACCAAGCCCCATGCAAGTTATACAGTGCATGGCACCTCTTCAGAGTATAGAGAATAACAAGGAAAAGCTCTCATCTTGCTAAAACAAGTTGGACAGTGAAGAACGAGGTGGATTCATTGTGCACAATCTTCCTCCTAAACCTTAGTTGTAGGTTTTCCTTTACTAGCTCTACCTCAGCTTTGCTTCCTCTAACACCACATCTGTCAAAAAATTTACTGAAATTTAAATATTTTTCTGAAGCCTATCTCCACATTACAGAAAGCAAGAGAATCAAATGTTGAGAAAACACATTTTGGATTTAATCTAATTTGTTTTATCCTTACTAAGCAAATAAATAAACCATGGAAACATGTACAAAAACATTGCCGTGTTATGACATATATAAAGGTTGAATTACTAAATGGAGGTCACTCCTTACATTATATTATAAAACTCAAATAGAAACCTCCATTCCTTTCAGCATAAGGTTACAGAAAAACACAAAACTGAAAAACTTACAGCAACAGCAGCAATAGGAGAACTAATTCTTCGAATTGCATCCAAACCTTCTCTTGCAAGACGAAGCTTTGTATGACCAAAATCTGGCTCCACAACAGGAAACCTGTAAATATGAACAGTGCTGTGATTATATAAATGATAAAATCAACAACCTTTATCTCCATAACTGAATATAAGTTTGAAAGCAATGCCAATAAGTAAAGTAATATTGCATTTAAAGGGTTGTTCGGTTCATTGGCATCTCCTATATTATTTCACGTTTAGCGGATGTCGTCTTTTAAGGAATTACAATAAAATATTAATAAAATTGAAAATACATAAATAACATTTAAGTCATATTTTGATGAATTAATATGTCGGCCAAATCTATAGCATTTTCTATCAGTCAATCTGACAGAGTAAGGAAATAAAAACAAAAAAGGAGATGAGAATTATCATTAATTGATTTCAATAATCTTACATTATTTGAGAAACATTCAACCCAAAAAAATGCATTTGATATATTCAATTGTAATATGAATAACACTGGCATATATAGATAACACTTTAGTTAACATGATATTGAACCAAACAACCCTTAATTCACAAAAAAAAAATCTCATTGCCTCATGCCTGGATGTAATGTGAAGTTGATCTTATAAGACTGATTAAACCGATCCAAATGCTGCCACTAGATTAGAATCGATTTACAATTTCTCATCATTACACTTCTTATAGATTTAATTCAAGAGATTCAATTATTAACATCATGTATAAATTTGGTGACATACATGAAGTAATAGAAAAAATAAGATTGGCAGAATCTACCTATTGGATCAGATACATTGGCAAATTAAACTCGCAAAACTAAAAAAACCCTATCTTCTCGCATGATGGAGAGGAGAGATTTATGCTTACGCAAGGAGCTCCAGCTGCAGTGACCTTCCATTATGGCACTACACCGCAACTCAAGCAAACAGGAAACCCTAAGGAAAACATCAAACAAAATTCAGACAAAAATTACTTACGCTCGCCGAAAGTCGTTTACTTGGCAAGACCCGGGTTCCCATAAACAACCCAAAGTGAGGCAGATCACAAGAAAGCTAACGAAAAGCGCCATTGCTCACCAACCGAGCATCTACAACAGGACCTCCAGGAATAAAAGAGAGAGAATGTTGCGTCGTGGAGTTGACGGATGATGATCCCAAAGAGGCATAGAAGAAAAGAGGGATCTCCGCAAGCGAACAGAGGCAAGTTTCTATAAACGTGCAGCGTAGGATTAGCAACGCCAGCGGAGTTCAAGAGAGAGGAGACTCGAGGATTTTCTTCAACGGAAGCGATTATGGTGGAATCCCGGGCATAGAGAGAAAGCTCGGACGAAGAAGATGACTGTAGGTATTCGAATTCGGTTACCTTACCGAGAGGTAAAATAGAGAGCAGCGTTGTTAGACTTGGTATATTTTTTTTAAATGGAGGTTTTTGTCATTAATTTTTTTGGTTTTAGCGTAGAAAAGCTCAAACTCTCGTTTCAGATAGTTAATTTGTTCAAAAATATGATTTTAAAAGTATTCTATGTTGATAATGGTTATAATACCCCTCATTATATATATTTTGAAAATTACAATTTTATTTGAGGCGCAAAATTATATTTGAAAATAATCATACAAACATAAGATCAACTTAAGCGCATCTCAGCCAAAAAGACGAGTTTACTTATCAAAAAAACTTAAAGTAGTACAGTTTATCCTCCAAAATATATCAACATCGTCAAAACAAATGCAACATTACCAACAATAAAAGTAAGGCTAAGATTACAAAATCAAACACGATCAATATATTCATAAAAAAATTTCAAATCTTTGAGATCATTCTTCCCCTTATCATCAGATGCATTTATCTTTTTATCCCCTCACTCATATATTACATCCCTTAGTTCATCGACCCATTAAAAAAAGTTGCAATCTTTATTCATTAAAATTTTGGGACATCTATAAAATTTTCGGTCAACATTGACACCTTTATGTGTCGTGAATACGATGCAAAGTAGGTTGCAATCACAATCGATATTTGGTCCCCTTAGAGCTTGTCGTATAATATTGTAACTTAATGATTAACACATACTAATGCTAGAAGAAAAGAATGAATGGAAAAAAAAATGAGACTTAAACATTTACATGAGATAAACATGAAAAGCTAATTACTACCGAGATTATAGTGTAGAGAAAACAAATTCATGTATCTAACATTCAAATTTTGTATGGCACAAACACAAACTGTTATATCCATAATAACCAATGACTATATTGATGATGAGTAAAAAAGTGATGGAAATCGATTTAGGGAGAAAACCTATCTGCCTTATAATAGACATTAACAAAAATAAAGTTGAAAAGGTCACAGACATTATTGAAATTCAAACACTTGCCTACTTGGGAACACATACATTAACAAATCTAAAATAGAAAGAATGTTTCAAGCCTTTCACTCAGTCAAGAGTAGGAATCCTAAAATAAAAGGAATTTCACATCCAACTAGAAATATAATTCTGATACAACTTCACACATCAAATTTCTACTTGCAATATTACCTCCTACCAAGAAAAACCAGTATATGATCATCCCATAAGGTAGCAATAAAGGTAAACAAAGCTAATGTGTATTCCAACTTTGATGTATGATTTATGTTCACATGACTCCAGTAATGTTAGCCTTCATAGATTTGGCTTGGTTACATGGTGCAATTCTAAGTAAAATGTTGCAACTTTGTGCTAACAGATTATGTAAAAATCTAAAGAGTGTATAAAATAGCAACTCTTTCATATACTAATTTTATAATCATAAGAAACTCGAGCTGAAGCAGCTGCCAACAACTAATTAAAAAAGATTTGCTGCATAAAACGACATTTGTAAATGCCCAACCTTTTATGCATCATAATTAATGGGCATTATCTTGTTATTTTAAAAAATAGAAATTTACACTCATCCCACAAAATTCTTATGTATTTACACATATAACACCCAAAGTTTGATATTTATTGTTACAACACCTTCGTGAGACTCAAATTTGAGTGGTATGCATGTGAATGAATGTTTAGGTGTTAGATAAGTAAATACATAAGAACTATATTGCATGCATGTAACAGATTGCCCCTTAAAAGAAAACTGATTCATCATCATGCAGAACCACTTCACAGGAACATAAAATACAACATTTATCTAGAGCACAGAAAGTAAGCAACCCACTCAATACACGGGTATCAATTTCCCCGTTTGTTTCAAGTTTCAAAAAGCTTTGCTTTTATCTATAGCACAGAGATTAGCTTATTTTGATGTAACCAAGGTGAAATAGAATAGAAAAAGAACTGCTTACTTGGGAGAGCACAATAACAACAGTTCTATCACTGCAGTTAGTCAATTTGTCCATCAAAGTGTGGATGTAAGATATCAAAATACATACAAATCTCACCAATGAAAATTCATAAAAAAGTAGAAAAAAAATGACAATCAATTAAAATGAATGAGTTATCTAGGGAGAGAGGAAAACTACCAGAATTTCATTAAAAGAATTTCCAAAGGTAAGCTTACATGCAAAAAGGGATTACAATGCAAATAAATTTAAAAACCGGCCAAGCTCAATAAAATTCAACAGTGCAATCATAATCATTTACAATAAAGCACATCAACAATTAACCAAAGAATCTGTGATTACTTCACTTAACTCAGTCATTTCTTTGGCACCTTCTTCATTACTTATGGCTGGAGTGTTATTATCATCAAGACTATAATTGTTTGTCCCATCGATTTTCATATACTTCCGGAGGTATTGATTCATTTCCATCAACACCTATAAAATCAATATCAGACTGTGACGAATGACGTTGTATGTAGTTATGGAGAGTCATTGTTGTAGCAACAATTTTAACATGTTTGTCGAATCAATAGGTGGGCATATCTCTTAGAAAGACTCGAATCAATAGGTGGGCATATCTCGTAAAAAGACCCATTTTCTTCTTTCAAACACCATACCCCTCTCAATCGCACCACGTAATGATATGTGATGCTTATTGAACATCTCTTTTCTTTCACATACATGACTTGCCCTTACCATACTTAACTTGCTCTTTCCAAGTCTAGTATATGTTATTTTGTGTTCAGAAATGACTTAAGAAATCCTCATTGTAATGGATACCTAGCATCCACTTAATAATTTTTCCCTATAGGATTTGTCCAACATTTGCCATGTTTGACTCAAATTAATGAACATTATTATGAGACTGTCAGTCAATCTTGTGAATGATGGGAAAATGTGTGCACACAGGATCAGGTGGGAAATTTGAAGATCAGACATTCGTGAGCACTTCTCTTCCACCAGTCATGATGAAGGTAAAGCACATACTGAATTTGCATGTTGTCATTATATTTTGTGTGGGCAAACCGCACTGTCCATTGTATGCAATCTTAGTAGCATTTGACACACGTGCATCAACATGTGTCCCATCAATGACACCAATACAATCTTGCATCACATCTACATTAGCCTATACTTCATTATTTATATGTTTTCAATAAAATGAGTATGCATGAAACATACATTGAAATATGACATATACCGATGATCACATGAAATTCTTTTAGGAATATTTTGGAAAGTTGGATCTTCAAGTTTGATGATATCGGAGGACATGCGTAGCAAAGCATTCAAACAAATTGAAAAACATCCACTGATGCTTTCAGATGAGTGTTGAAATATATCATAATATGATCTTATAGATTGATTATGTGATAGGATATATAATGTTATAGCTAATATCTCCCGTGAAGTTGTCCTTGATGGCCATGAAGACCATAAGTAGTGTGGAGCTCACTCAAAAGATCAGTGAAAATCACTTGACTCTTGTGAAACATGTTATGAAATCTCATTGGATGAACCTGAAGTATTTCACCAATCCATATGTCCCCCGTAAAAGTTGAGGTCATGCATGGAGTCTAATAGATGTTTGAGTCATAATATTTAGTCAGCAGATAGACAACTACTATAACAATTTGTTTGCAACGCTTCTTATGTCATCTATTGGTTGTATCCATTATTGCGAAAAATTTCACACTATCGCATGACAAATTATAACAACCACAAAATTTTCAACAAAATATATTGTGAGCACAACATAGCAGTATAACATAAACCAAATGATAACATCATAGCACAGTCCATCATGGTTGATACCATCGCAACGTAAAAAATCACTAGTACAAAAAGTAACTGTTCGACCATAAAATAAAAAATGGTACACACCAACATAATGTTAAGTTGACAATACATTAGCCACAAAAGAAAATGGTCTATAAAAGTAAAACTCAAGATCAAGCAGACTCCACAGAGTAAACTTAGAAATGATAATGATTAGTTGCATAGGTAATGAACTCTCCTCGAAGATGTCATAGATATGAAAAACTCCCTCTTCGCAAAATCTTTACGTAGCTTCATTAAATATAGATATAGTTGGATATTTTTATAAGACTTTTGCTTTTTGTTCTAAGGTCTTTATCGTATCTGGAGTAGATAAAGATGGTTTCGTGGTGTTAATCTCATATGATAATTCTGCACGTGCATGTTGTCATTAAATCTGATATTTGACTCCTACGAGAAGTAGGGTCAATTTTCTTAAGGCGACTGGTCCTTGCTAATTTGAATATAATTTAAAATATAATTTTTCTGAGAAAATTATAAATTTTGAAGTTTTCTTATTCATTAATAAATATAAGAAGTTTACTAACAAGATTGTCAAGATAAATAGAACAAACAAAGGATATGATTTACAAACATACCATTCAAAAAATTTAGCTTACATATTCAACATCCAAATGCTCATATTTATATTATTTACACCTTAGACCTATTAATACATCAAAAATAGTATTCTCTATTCACTTCATTATCCTCGGTCCCAAGGCTCCCACTTTTTCTCCAAATCCTGAATGGATATTAGAATGGAAGTAATCAGCTCAGTGACAGGCCATGATAGATAATTCCTTTGTGTTTGTCCATGCAAGGAAGACAACAGCGTCGCAAAGAATACAGGGGGATCCAGAGTTTTTGCTGATATTGATGGGTAAAAATATTATGTGCGTCTTTTGAATGTTCGGACAATAGCTTGAAATGCACCATGTAATCCACGCCATCTTCTGGACATACATTTCCTTGCATAATATTTTCTCTAATAGAATGGATTACATCGACCAGGCATGCCACTTATTAAAGTTGATATTTAGGAAATTTTTTAATCTCATTTTAAAGGCATCACATCAAAAGAAGAAGGCTCGTTAGAAAAAATCATGTACCTCTAAAATGTAAATAAGAAAATCCAAAAAAATAGCCAGAACCATTTAATTAAGTGCAAGAGAAATTGCATTTAATAAGGAAAGCATACATTGCAAATAAATGAAATCCCATACAATAATACCAACAACTTCCTAAGAACGGACTTTAGGCTTGTACGTCTTTAACAGAATTTTTCATTTGACATGAATCTCAAGAGTGATAAGCATGGCTCTTGAAGTAATTTTGGGCAAAAAAAGTTCAAACTTTGTTGTGTTGCATATGCGAAATAAAGGAGCTGCAGAACTCGTGCCTTATGATCCTGAGTTAGAAAAAAATAAAAAAAATCAAAAAACTGAAAGGACTTGAAAAACTAAAAATGGAAATGAGAAACTTTCAAAATAATAATTTGGAAAATCCTCATAAATCATTGAGGGATTATGAAAATGTTATGACAGATAAAATTCATTCGAGTGTAAGAACCTCTGTCGTAGAAGCTGACTCATTTGAAATTAATCCAACGATTATCCAACTAGTGCAGAACAACCAGTTTGGGGGAACTCCTTCGAAGGATCCCTATTTACACTTATCAAGTTTTCTAGAACTTTGTGCTACATTTCGTTATAACGACATGTCAGACGATGCTGTTAGACTAAAGTTTTTTCCTTTCTCACTAAGGGATAAGGTTAAAATATGGTTATACTCATTAGCACCCGACTCTATTAAAAATTGGGAGGATTTAATTCAGAAATTCCAAGCTAAGTATTTTCCACCTTCAAGGACAACTAAACTTAGAAATGATATTATCTCATTTTGTCAGTATAAAGAGGAATCAATATACGAAGTCTGGGAAAGATTTAAGGAACTCTTATGAAAGTGTCCATACCATGCTCTGCCTGATTGGTTAATCATTCAAACTTTTTACAATGGATTAGTACAATCTCTTGGGTTTAAAATTAATGTTGCCACTAGTGGATCATTAAAATCAAAACTATTTAATGAAGCATATGTGTTAATTGAAAAAATGGCTGTAAATGAATTTCAATGGTCATCTACAAGGGTTAATCCTAAGAAGTTAGCCAGTGTTGATGATACAGATGCGATTGAAATTCTTGCATCTCAAGTTGCTGCAATATCGAGGAAGTTAGACCGATTTGCAATGAACCAACCTCAATTTACTCCATTAAGTGAGGAAAGTTTATTGGGGCATATGATTGATTTTAACTTATCAGATGAAACTTTAAATACCATAAACAACCCATATTCTAACTTTTATAACTCATGTTGGAAGAATCATCCTAATTTTAACTGGTATCATAGTACATGGGGTGGAAAACCACAATGAAAAATAACCTTGCAAATCCTAATGGAAGTCGGAATAATTAGGGAAACATAAACTATAAACCTTTATATCCACCAGACTTTAGCAATGATCAACAATTTGAGGATAAGAAGATGTCTATAGAAGAAGTGGTATTGCAAATGGGAAACCTATTGCAAGTTCAAAATGTTGCAATTAGAAACATAAAGAATCAACTGGGACAAATTGTTAATTCACTTAGCAATAGATTCCCAGGAACACTTCCTAGCAACACCGAGATCAACTCTAAAGAGAACAATAATGAACAAGTAGAAGTTGTCCAATTAAGAAGTGGAAGAGAGAGAGGATGTGGTTAAAAAAGAGAAAGTTGTGAGAGAAACAAAGAAAACTAAAAGACTTAAGGACCATGTTTCTAAGGATCTAAAAAAAATTAATATCTCCAACTAAAATCAATTTAGAAAGGCCACCACCTCTCTTTCCTCAAAGACATAGATAATATGAGTTGGATAAACAATTTTCAAATTTCATGGAACTACTTAAAAAGTTAACGATAAATATTCCTTTCGCCGAAGCTTTGGAATAGATGCCAAGTTATGTAAAGTTTATGAAGGAGATATTAAACAAGAAAAGGAAGTTTGGAGATTACGAGATAGTTGCACTAAGTGAGGAGTGTAACACTATACTTCAGAAAAAGCTTCCTCATAAACTTAAAGATCCTTGTAGCTTAACAATTCCTTGTGCAATTAAAGAAAAATTATGTGAAAAAGCTTTATGTGATTTAGGATCGAGCATTAACGTGATGCCACTATCTATATTTAGAAGATTAGGTTTAGCCAATATTTCTTCCACTACTGTAACACTTCAATTAGCTGATCGATCCATCATTTATCCAAAAGGGGTTATAAAAGACGTGCTTGTTAAAGCTGATAAATTTATCTTTAATGTGGACTTTCTTATATTATATATAGAGGAAGATAAAGAAAATCCAATTATTTTTGGAAGACCTTTTCTTGTTACTAAACAAGCTATGATAAATGTGCACAAAGGAGAGTTGACTAGGAATATTAATGACCATGAAGTCACCTTTGATGTGTTAAAGACTATGAAATATCCAGTTGAGAAAAAAATAATGATTATTTTTAGATGGATGAAATTGAATATCTAAGTAAAGACCATTTCCAAGAAAGTTTTGAGAGCAAGTTAACAGATGAGATCAAAATGTACTTTCATGATGAGTTGAAAACACTGTTTAAAGAAGATTGTATGCATGTTCAAGAGAGATGTGAAATGATAGATATTACCGAAAAATAGTAAACTTTTAGTTCCATCTGTTGAAAAATCTCATGAACTTAAGATGAATGTACCCCATACATATTTAAAGCCTGCCTATTTAGGGAATTCATCTACACCACCATTCTTTATATCTTCAGATTCGACTCAATCACAAGAACAACCTAAATTGAATGATTAAATCAGTAAAAGATCTCCTAAGAAAGAGTTATTCAAAATCATTGAATGGCATATTCCATGGTATATAGACAAAATGAATGATATTTTGATATTAAAGCAATTAGAGTAAACATTGAATACATCGGGAAGTCGATGTTATACCAAGCATTTAGTGGGAGGCAACCCGTGGTTATCTTTGTTATCTATTTAGTGTGATTGTTCTAATGTTGGGTTGGATAATAGTGAGATGTTAGATTTTTATTCAAGTTTGATGTGTAAGAGTGGATTGGATTAATGTTGTGTGGTAATTCCTTCATCATGACTAGATTTGTATATGATTTCTGGTAGTAGCAGGCTGACGAGTCTGTTACGAATTAGCTTTCAACCGGAGCTGAGCGTTACCATGAAGCATGTAGAGTTTGGACTTGGACCACTCCATGTCAACTCTATTACATCTTTTATCTGACTTTTTCTTCACTGAGGAAGGTCATGAACTTACTTAGTGAACAACATCTAGTTGAGCTGCATTATTTTTATTTACCAGAAGGTGTATACCTTAGACTTAGAGTAACCCTAAAATTGGCAACACATGAGAGAATTTTGGTCCATGGGTGATAACCATATAAAGTTCTATAATACACCCACGTTATTAGTGTAATTTATTTCGTTAGAACTTGAAAGTAAGGGGAGGAAATGTGAGTAGAAGGGAGATCAAATTAACCTCAGTTATTGTTTGTTTATGAGTCTGTGAGTCTATTTATTGGAGTTTGTGTGTCTATGTTTATGAGTCAAGTTGAATGAGTCATTGGAGATGACAAAACTTATCTCAATATTTTAAACATGTTAGCATCTAGCAATTTCGTTATAAAGTGTAAAAAGTGTTCCTGTTTAATCTTCAATTTGTACCTGTTCTACTATTTAAAATTCATTTATAATGTTTTGTCAAGCATGTTTAGGCTAGAATTATTTTGTACTGCAATATTATACCATGTGTTATTTGTTGATATTTTTGTAGGATGTGTAGTAAATTGTAAAAGTGATATTTCCCTGCCACATATTTTTGTACTTCATTGTTACACATGTTTGAGCTTAAGTTTGGGGGAAAAAGAAAAATGTTTCAAATTTAAACCTTACTTGTTTTCAAAAGTACTACAAATAAATTTGTATTTTATTTCTAATAATTATTGTTATGTGGATTCATCTTAAGAATGTTAAAATTTTAAGTATAGAAATGGAGTATGAAAACTTAGTTGATATTTTTATTGAAAATGGTGAACCTAGAGTTAAGGATATTTAGTAGAGAACTTGAGAAAATGAATAACTATATTTAGTAGGAAAAATTGTATTTTAAAAAAACTAAGGATTCTTATAATTTTTATTTTCAAACATTAAAGGCTCTTTTATAAAGAATTTAAAAATATATATATACATCTTTCCAAGTGAAGGAAAGTAATAAGTTTTAACTTTAGAGGAGGATAGTGAAATTTAAAATTATTTAAGGACTTCTCCAGATATAGTAATCATCACATACAAAAAAAAGAAGAAAAGAAAGAAAAAAAGGAATGGATCAAAAAGATCCTGAAAAAGTAATATAAAATGCAAAAAAAAAATGAGGAGAAGCTTGAGGAGAGGTCCTAATAAAAATTGATTTCACTTGAGTCTTTCTAAAGTAAAGAACTTAAAACAATCCTAAGCTTGCTTTTATACTTATATTAGTAAAAATTATTTTTAAGAGAGTTCTTAAGTTTAGAAAGTAAAGTTCATAGGATCTGAAGTTTGAAAAATTGGCATATATTTCTGAGTTAGATAAGAAAACAAATTCCCATGTTTGATAATAAATATTTTTGACCCTTGGCTAGTCCGACTCACTAGAGATTCTAATTTGAATTATCAAATTTTTAGATCAAAATTTTAGCAATTCTAAAGGATGACCCATTAACTCTAATCTACATAAATTATTTTAAAAATGTAGTATTACCTGAGGACAAGTAATGTTTAAGTTTAGGGGATTTTGATATGCCTAAAACTGCACTATTTTTTATGCTATATTTTATAATGATATTACATTTTAAAGGTATTTTTTCTTGTGTTTTTTGGTTGTAGATACATCAAATTGAAGAATTTGGAGTGATTGGAGCAAAAGAAACAAAAATGGACCAAAACGGAGCAAACCGGTGCAAATCTGGTCGATCTGGGGCACATCGAAGCCATGGGGGTCAAAACCGGGCACTCAAGTGGTTGTGTCCGGCATGTAATCGTCCAAAATGGCTCTTAGGGGCCACCTGACAAAGAGGAGGGCGCTTAAGCGCCAAAAACGGTTTCAACATATATTCTAGAATATATATCAGATTTGGACGATTTTTAAAGCGTTGCATCGTATGTCTCTTAGAGAATTTGTTGGAAATGATAAAAAGACTTTCTAGAAGGATTTGAGGTAGTTATAAGGAGTTTTGAAGAGGCACTTGAGGCACCTTTTGGAAGATTCAATGAATATGGACATTTTTTAAGAGACACTTAAGAATCTCTTGGGAAATTATAAATATGGCTTGAAAATGCTTTTAAAAGGACTCTTGAACTCTTGAATCAATTAGAAGAGGAGAAGAAGGCTTGGAAAAGAAGAAGAAGGCTTGAGCGAGAGCCCCAAGTGGGGCAATAAGGTGAGAGAGAAAGAGAGGGGTGAAAGATTTCTTCTTTTCTTTTTTACTTTGTTTTTGGAGAGGATTGTAAGAAGATTGCTTTTTCTATACAAGGAGATTTTGATTTCCATCAGAGATAAGTATTTTCATTGTATTTTAATTTGAATTTAGTATTTTGTTTTTATGGTTTCAAAGTCTTGTTCAATGAAAAGTTCTTGTTGTTTCTCCATGTGTAGTGAGTAGTTTTCTATTACTCTTCCCTCTTATAATGAATTTGTATGCATGTGTAGAATATAGAATTGAGAATAGTGAGAATATATTGTGATGATTTTACTTTATTCTTAATTTACATATAAACTTGATCAACTTGCATGTTAAAATTTGTTGTGAGAACATGTAAGATCTGTAATGGTATTGTCTCAATCAACTGTGTTAGAATCACATGAGATTGTATGGATGAGAATGTAGTCCATATGGTTGAGTGCAAATAAATAGGAAAATAATCTTTAATGGGTGTAGAATTAGAAAACTTTAGAGTGACTAGCTAAAGCCCCCTAATTTTGTCTATTGTTTTAGGTTTTTATGTGAAATGTTAGCCTCCAGGTGGAGGGATAAGATGGAACTCTAGAGTGAGAGTTAGTGTCTTCCAAGCCTAGCCCGTCTTCAGAACTATTCAAACTTTAGATTAACCAATGTTTTTTATAGCATTTGTAGTAAGGGTAAAGAATATAATTACTTATATTTGCTACAATCTCTCTCACGACTTATTTTACTTTTACACATGTCACTAATTTCATTGCATGAGGAAGGGTACTTTTAATATATTAAAACCTTGCTTTCTGATTTTCACTAAAAATTTTAATTTAGGAGTAAAAGTAATATTGTAGTGATAATTGTAGGATATAATCAAAACCAAACCTTTATCAACATTCTAAGCTAGGGTGTGTTATTTTAGACTAGAACTTCTCTAGAAAGTGGTTGTGAACCTTGATTTTCGTGGGATTGATATTCATGGCTTAATCAGAAAGCCTTATATTACTTGATAATGATACATATACTTGCATAGAATCCTTACTATTTAAAAATATAATTGAAATCTTATTTTACTTGGGATCAAATTTTTGGCGCCATTATCGGGGATTAAAATATTCAAGTAGTAGTGTCAACTTCATAAATTCTACTTATAAGAAATATCGGGATCAACCACCTAAACATGTTTGCATGACTCTAGCACAAGTCAAACTCAAAATACACCCCAAAACTTTTCCATTTAAATTTAACCTATGTACACATGGAAAAAGGTAATTCACTACACAATTATCTATCCCTACACTCCCTTCGCATGAAAAAAATCGTACATACCCTGACTGACCACCTTGGCTATCTAAAAACTCCAAAACGAGATCCAAACCTTTTCCATTTAAATCTATCCTATGTACACATGGCACAAGGAAATTCACTGCACAAATCTCTATCCCTGCACTCCCTTAGAATGAAAAATACCCTACATACCTTGGTCGACCAACTTGGCTATCTAAAAACTCAAAACCGAGAGCCACTACTTTAGCTCAAGCTCAAATTCCCACCCACCTTACTTGGATGATTCTCATTGGAGCTCGACCTCTGCTTCAACACCAACTCAGCTACATTTTGAAACCTCAGCTTGGCCAGTCAGCCATCATGGCTGAGCCTATAAAATGACCACCTCCAAGGACAAAAGTGAGAAGCACATAAGACCTCGGCGAAGCTCTGCCAAAATCTCTTTAGACTATCTCACAACCTCAAGTAACTCTTTCTAACCATCTTTGGCCATCCCCTTACACCACAAAACTCTAATTCCAAAGCTCCAAAATCAACTTCAACAAAACTTCAAATTTATCATTCTAAAAGCTTTCCCATAGCTTAAAACCTCATTCCCCATCAAAATCCCACTCTCTCGAGCCCCCCTAACATAGCCCTAGACTCAACCAAAGTTACCTTTTGGTTGAGTTCACACTTGGACCTATTGAAAGTTCAAATCAATACTTGGAGGAGGTTTGTGGGACTCAGGAGAAGCTTCTACAACCACCAAATAGAGGCCACACTTTCTAGGCCAAGGTATAACCTAAAAACTCCATTTGTTGTCTTGGTTTAGTCCTTTTATGAAGTGAATGAACATTTCATGTCCACTTAGCAGTATAGATATGTTCTCCTCAGTTAGACAAAGGTGTATGATCAAATTACACTTAATTTTGTTGAGGATCGAGTGAGATCTTAGCAATTTAGTGTGAACAGTTTTCAGTTTAGGGCTAGTTTAGGGCGATAACTGGACGTCGTCTGTTTGCGCTTGTATTAAATCATCAATGGAGATCGAGCTAGATGATGAAATGAAGCATGAATCGTGGGTTAATGGGGCTACTACATGGATGGTGAGACCAATTGAAATATGCTACGTGGTTGTGGTGGAGCCATCCTGATGTTAATCTAGTGTTATTTCAGTTTGACTCGCATAATTTTAAGGGTTTATTAAGATGGGACCACAGATTGATGTGTCCGATGAGATGGAGAGCATAGTAAATGGTGGAGCAACAGATGGAGCTTCAAATCTGCTTAGAATGAGGTGGCGCCGATATGGATAAATAGGAAATTAGAGTATTTTCTATTTATTTAAATATAACAAATGATATATAACTTAAAAAAAAATCATATCTTGGCGTAGAGAATTTACAAAAATAGAATAAAATACTACTATGCTGAATAAACAAGGGAGAATATTATGGACAAATTTGGAAAATATTTATATAATACTTTAAATTAAATTAATTAAAAGCCTAGAATATAATTAAATCATATATATTTAAATATTGCTCATTTTGATTTGAAATTTTTTGAGCGTGTTCCTGATATTAATTAGGGAGGACTTCTGAGTTTTCCAAAGTCAGAGGACATTCCTAACTCCAAAAGCCCTAATTTTCTAATATATTTACCTTTGTCTAATTAAAATAATTATAAAAAATAAAATGAAAATCAGAAAAATGTAAAATCAAGTTCTTTGAGCGTATCAAAGTCAGCGAAGTTCAAGAAAAAATGATAGTTAAATTTTCAAAATAAAATATATTTTCTATTTATTTACTTATTAAAATTAGCTAAAAACATTATAAAAAATAAAATATAAATAAAAAATCGTGAAAATTATCCTAAGTAGTCCTCTGACCTATGACAACACAATAAAATTTTCTTAAGGATAGAAAACATATATTGGTTAGTTAAATTAATTAACATTGAAAATTCATAATTATCGACTAAACTAATTCTAAAAATAGAATTCTCCTCTAATGTTTTAGTTAACTCATGAATAGGAGGTCAGTGAAGTTTCATGACCATTTGAATTGAAATATGAGATTTACGGGTGTAAACCCTAAGGGTAAATTTGTAATTATAGATATTTACACTTTAATTCTATCTTTTAGGATTAAATCAGAGGGAAGGGCATTAAATTATGATGACTCATTTGTTAGGATGATTGAAACATAAGGGTAAAATAGGGTAGCAACTCATTTATAGCATTTTCTACAAATTGAAACATAAATGTTGCTTACGGTTGCTTACAAAGTCCTTCGGGAAGAATTGTCAGGACCACCAGTCCTGGTTTTGAGCTCCCACATAACTTAAATTCTTACATCAAGCCTCGGTCTCTTATATGTGGCATCATATTTTGTTTGCTCGCTCATGTTTTCCTCGGGGTTTCTTTATTTTCCTGCACATTGTTATGCTACTAACCTTCCAGTAACGACAGTAATCCCACATACGCATGTTTACTCTACTTTTTACTGCACTTTATTGCTCCTCTGCAACATGTTAATTTAATGAAATTATAAAGGCCCATAGGGTAGATAACAATAGGACATATGCTAGGAGAAACCCTACGACAGGCCATGACTTAACAATTGCATGTTCACATTTAAATCATAAACCTGTAATCACCACAATAAGAACCTCGAAGCAAGCTGCAAGAAGATGAAGGATAACTTTAGAGGACCATCAAGGATCAACAATGTAGTAGATTTACTTCAGTAAAACATTCCTTAATCTTAAACAACAAACACACATAAGACTTTGAGGTTGTTCGTCTAGTGCGACATAAATCCTCACCCCTCCTTAGGCTTTTGCACAATCATGTTGTGCAGTATAAGTCCTAACCTTTTTTAGGATTCCAAGGTTGTCATTTGGTATGACAAAAATCCTCCTATCTTCCTGGGCTATTTGATTGATTAGATATTATGCAAATGTAAGCCTTAAACTACAAATAAATTGCAAAATTGAAACATTTAAAATAACTTCACTCTCAATATATAAAGTCAAACAATATGATGGTTTGGGAGGTCATTTAGGTTCGCCTCAAGATCTATGACATCTTCTACTTTTCACTTTTCTTACTCCAAAATTATTGTTCCTATTTTGAGCCACTCTCACTTAATTTTTCTATGTCCAATCTTGAAAACTCAACCTTGAATTCTTGAAAATGAAACCCATGATTATTATCGAGAGTTTTCTTAAGTGACTTTAGTCATTTAAGAAGTAATTAATTATATGGGCTTGAACTTATAGAGAATTAATTAACCCATGTAATATAAACTCTATTTAATCCTCAATATTAGGTAGGAGAACCAATTAGTCACATAATAGGTTTTCAACTAAATGAATGTCATAAATTTCTTAGTTTAATTGTTTGAGCTACTAATAAGTGATAAGTCCATCTCTCGGGGTAGTATATTACTAGTGGTATTGCACTCAACTATTTAAACTATTAAACCTATGAGATCTCTTTGGTCTCATTTTTCAAAATAAAAAATGTTATTTTAAAATTAAAGTTATATATTAAATTAAATTTTTCTTAAAAGAAACTGACAGATTCCCATTTGGCGGTTGACACTAGTGTAGTCAATTTTTCTTCACCCTTTTATTAGCTCTTAGGCTGAATGATAGTCCCAGTGTTGTTCTTCTTGTTCTAGCCACCTTGCATATCTCCTAGGATGAATATTAGTCTCAATACTTTCCTTCCTAATATGGTTAGGTTTCAACATTTCCTTTGTATAGCTATTATAATAGATGTAAATCCTCATAGTATTATATTATGATCTAATCACCCAAGCTCATCTCTTTGGTTGGATACAAATCTACATCGTTTTCCATTATAGTGTATTTAGTGGAACTTGAAATCCCAACAGATCCAAAACATCAGAGCTCACAAACTTGTGATAAAAAATCATTAAAACACTTAAATCAAAATCTAAAACATAAAAATCACATCTTAAAGTCAATCTTTAGGACTTCATTGATCTCTTAGGTCAACACTAATATGTGCGACCTACTCTGAACAGTCCGCCACACATTTTGGGCGTCCATTTGTTGACCTCACTTTCAATAAAAAATTTGTTCAAAACTCACAACCAACTCACATCCAACTTGATTCTGAAGCAAGCACACATTGAGCTAGGAACAAACAGTTCATGGTTCATTTGAGCTTTCATCAAAGACCTCAACTTCATAGTGCGGGACCCACATTTTGATCCCAACTACCTTAACCTAGTGAAAATATAGCCAAGATCCATCCCTCCTTTGAAATTCTTCAGGTTCCTTGATTACGAATCAAATATAGAGACTTGCCTATATAAACACGCTCCCACACATGTGCGTGCACACCACACACATGCGCGCTTTCAAGTGCACACACACTGGCACATAGGTCCGCAAGAGCATGCAAAATTCCACACCTACACACTTCCACATTCCTCTTTCCCTTAGACCGACATGTCTATGTCAGTTTGAGCATAATCACACTTGAAAGTTTCAAGGTGTAGTCACACCAAGTTATGAAAGCACTTTCATCATTTTATTCATCCAGACTTGCTTCCCACAAGACAATTTTTTGGGCATGTAGTGCAATTTTACTAGAAAAAGTGCTTTCATAACTTTCTATCAAGACTGAGAATATTCTCGCAATTTGTACTGGTTCATCTTAATAAAAATTTTCTTATAGCAACATGAACTTTTTGTATTCTAGAATAGATATAATAAGAATACAATTTATATGTTTTATTCATTTATTTTTTTTTGAGGGTGCATCAGAACTATGATAATTTGTACAATAATGATGATGACATACTAATAAAAGAGATAATAACAATAAAATTCAACTCAAATTAAAATCAAATCTAAATTAAATTAAATTTAAAAATAGAAATACAAATTTAAACTAATTAAATCATTAAAATTTATAAGAATATTGACATCTACAACAAATTTTTTATATACTTACATATTTAATATTCCAAATTAATTCACACACGTGCCCCCTTTATCCAAGCAAGAAAAATAATTGTATGTGCTAGATACTTAAATGTATTAAATCAAGCGGTGTGCATGTAAATTCTTTTCCCACCAAAGTTCACATCTGTCTCTCTCTTTCTCTCTCTCTCTCTCTATAATTCTCTCTCTTTTTCTCTCCTTTTCTCCTTCTCACGTGGGTTAAATCCCACTCCTCTCCCTTTTGAGTCAAACCATGTCCACACATTAATTTAGAATATGGATTAAACCAATCCCACCTTCTCTCATTTCATCACATGGTCATACCCTCTTCCTCTCCTCATTCCCATGTGACCCAACCTCCTCTTTCTCCGATCATCCCAAATGAAACCCCCTATTCCATCACTTCCTTTATAAACCTCTTCCCTTCTATAAGAATCACCAATTTCTTCTACCCTTGATTCCAATTGATGTCAACCCTCTCCCTCCTCTCCAAGTCACACACCTACTTTCTTGCTATCCCTCTCATTCTCTAGGTTTCAAGCCATCCTTTTTTTCTCTCAATCTCATGCCAGGACCTTAAAGTAACAATCGAGAAGATTAAGAAAATTTTTGAAAATGTATTTTCAAAATCTCAAAAAAAAAAAAAACTTTTCAATTTTGTCTGTTTGAAGTTCCATAAAACTTTTTAAAATGTCTTCATAAAGCTGCCATAAAGAAAAAAACCCATTTAAAATCAGTCCTCAAATCTACTGCACAACCCTTCAAAACTTCTTCTCAAACACACCACCTAACTACTTAAAATGTCTTCTAAAATCTTCCAACAAACTCTTAAAAATTTCTTCTCAATTTTTCACCAAAACTCCATCAAATTTCAATCTCACCATTTTTATGCTTTCACGTGCAAAACTTTAAAGAATTCCTATATTTTACATTTAGTTCTCATTTATTTTTTATACTAAAAACTTAAACATGCATGTTTACATGTTTTTCATGAAATGTTCATAAGCTTACATGTGTTATGAAATTTTTATAAGTTTACTTGTCCTTATAAAATCTTTTAAAAACATACATATTTTTCATATTAATTTGGCATGCTTAGCTTACATATTTTTCATGCTAATTTGGCATGCATAGCTTACATATTTTTCGTATTAATTTGCCATGCTCAACATACATATTTTTCATGTTAATTTTCTAGCTTACATACGTATATGGTAATTTTAATATGCTTACATGTTTAGAACATAAATGTGGATGCTCACATACATATCATGTAATTTTCATATGCTTACATGTTTATAATATAGATAGGGAAACTTATGCATATTTCATGCAAATTTTCAGTCAAGTTACATAGAACATAAACATTTAAGTATACATATACATCACATAATTATCATGTAATTCATGTGATTAGAACATAAACATGTAATCTCTATGCAATTTTCATAAATTACATGTGTTTCTTGATGAATATAAGTTTTCCTTGTTGCCAGAGAAGCTAAATAGAAAATATGTGTTTTTTTAAAATTTTTTGGATTTATTTATTTTGTTAACAAAATACTGAAATTTTATAAAATAATAAAAATTAAAATATGAATCCAAAAATACAAGTAAATTCGTTCATCAACTCACATAATTATCCATTATTTAATAAAAACAAAATTCAAGCCCCAATCATTAATAACTTTTCATAATTGCATAAACTCTAGAATTAATAATTAATTAATTAATATTTTATAATACTTAATTAAATTAAAATCTCCCACAAATTTCCTCACCTCAATCTTAACCATACGTGATCTTCTTAGGACCTCTGACCCACCTCTTAAAAACTTTAAAAATTTTCTAAACATCATTTTTTATTTTTATAATTTATTGATTAATTCACCCAAATTTAAGAAAAATTGCATGAAAAAAAATTAAATCTAAGAAAAAATACTTTAAAAAATAATTTACTCTCTGATTAAGCCTAAGAACCTTTCAAAATGACTATTCATAGATTTTAATCTTTTGAATATATATATATATATATATATATATATATATATAAGAAAGGAAAATCTATTCCATCAAAATTCAAGTTACAACTCTAAGGTGGGGGGACCATGAGAAGGTCCCCCGTGAGTAAGAGGAAAAGAGGAGAAGGCAGAGATGAAGAAATATAGGGATCTAAGGAGCTTTGTCCAAGCCTAGCAAGCCAATTAACAGGTTTATTTTCTTCCCTAAAGATGAAAGAGAAGTGCACATTTAAGAGAGGCCTCATGGAATTGATCTTTCTAACCCATTGGGAGATATGTCAAGGGGAGTGAGCCACATCCTGCAGTAGTTGCACCAAAACAGCTAAGTCCACCTTCACAAGTAGATATTTCCGTTGATTCATGATGGCAAACTTGAGGGCCCAAAGAACATCAGTGAGTTCAGATTCAAGAGCATCCAATGCATAGATTGGTGCAAAGAAAAATAGTAAAAAATTCCCATGATGATTTCTGAAAAACCCTCTAATAACAACTCTAAACTCAGAAAAACTTCCATCTGTATTCACCTTAATGAAAGGAAGGTGAGGGGACTTCCAATAGACTTTGATAACAATAGCTAAGGGGGGACTAGCCAGACTTGGAATGAAGCAATTGTTGGGGAATCCTTGTGCTTGATAAGCTTACTGAAGAAGGATATGCAATGTTTGACCACCTTTAGCACAGTTACAGGTTGATCATGAAACTTGACTTACTTTCTGGCCATCCACAGAAACCAAGCAACAATCAGAGGGAATGGCCCAAGCCCAACATCAAGCCAGTTGACCCAGCATTAGGAGAGGTGCCAACAATCTAAATTTAGAGTATTCAACATTATATGTTTTAAGCATTCTATCCATACATCTTGAGAGAATTAGCATTCAAAGAACGGATGATCAATGGATTCTTCAACTGCCAAAAATAACCCACTCTTAGAAGGCACCCTCAGACCTTTCAGCTTGAGGGTATCAATGGTAGAAAGCATTTTGTGGAATATTCTCCAGCTAAGAAAAGACATAGAGGGGGAGAGGAATTTGTTCCATAGGAGGGCCCCCAAGAGACAGTGTCCCAGCTATAAAGCTTGGAGTAAATGAACTTAGTTAAGCTTTGAGTACTACTTGCCTGCCAAACAATATTGTCAGGAAGGGATCTATCAAAATGCACCCTGGAAACCTGTTCAGCAAAAAAAGCTTCTAATAGAGTCTACAGGATGGGTTTAGACCATTGGTCCCCAATCCAACAATCAGCCACTTTGAGGTTATGGTTTAAAACAGTGGTTTTCAGAATCAGCATGTCAGCAGGGCACCAATTATCCAGCCAAAAATGTACATTGCCATTACCAAGGTCTCAAAAGAAAAGATTTTCAGCCTGTTGTTTGATTTTCAGCAAGATAACCCAAAGTTTGGAGTCTCACAACTTTCTAATCATCATGTTTGGATAAGTGTCCCTACAATATTTACCATGCATGAACTTAGCCCACAGGGATTGTTTTTTCCTAAATTTGATCCAGAGTTTGCACATGTTGCTTGTTGCAAGTGTTGGAGCCCTTTAAACCCAAGATCTCCAGCCAAGTTGGATTTAGCCAGTTTTTGCCAACTGGCTCGGTGTAGTTGTTGTTTCTGACCAGACCACAGGAATCCGTTGCCAATTACAGCTTCTTCATTCCAGTCATTTGGAGTATATAAGAGGTGAATTTGGTCAAGATGCTTTATAGTAAAGAGATTCTACCCCCTTTAGACGGAAAGGAGTGAGTCCAACAGAAGAGATGTGTTTGAATTTTCCCCAACACCCCATCTTATTGGACTTATTTAGATCTGCATTTAATTAGTGGCACAACAAGATATTTTAAGGGAAGTGGAGAGTCTTTATATCCAGTGTATTGAAGGATTCATTGTTTGCTGCTAGTAGAGATTCTGGTGTTGAACAATAAGTCACACTTTTATGCATTAAATTGCATCCTAGAGTGTTGTTGGAAAAGCTGAAGACAATGAATAACTTTCCTAACAACAGCTTTATAGGCTTTAGAAAACAACATGATATCATCAACATAAGTCAAATTAGTGATACCCATATTGGATTTGTGGTGGAACCTAAAGTATGACAAAGGCAGCAAGCTGTGGTCCAACATTCTGGATAGAAATTCAAAAGTCAGGATGAAGATAGAAGGGGAAAGGGTGTTCCCTTGTTTGAGATCCCTGGAAATAGTAAATGACCCATAGGTTTTCCCATTAATAAGCACTAAGTGAATGTTGAACCTCAACCATCTGGAGATGAGACTGCATAACCCTTGGGAGAATCCCCTAGCTTTTAAAACCCCTAGGATGAAAACCAAATTGATAGTGTCATATGCCTTCTTGAGGTCCAGTTTGTATATTAGGTTCCCACCCCTACAAGGTTTGTCCAGATCAAGCAACAATCCTATGGCAAGGAATACATTACCAACAATGGATCTCTCTTTAACAAAAGCAGTTTGATTAGGTCTAATCAGCATGGGGAGGTGAGGTTGGAGCCTATTCACAATGATTTTGCTGAAGACAGAAGTGAAGCTGATGCATCTGAAATGATTCCATTCTTTTTTCTCGGAGGCCTTGGGGACCAACACAATAGTAGATGCACTGAAGAATTATGGGAGAGGGGAACCTTGGAAATACGCCTGGATGGCAGCAACCACCTCCTCTTTAATAAAATTTCCAGCTTTCTTATAAAAGTCAGTAGTGAACCCATCAAAACATGCATTTTTCTATCAATGGATTTTCAGGCTACCCATATTTAATCTTAAGGGGTTGAATCAGTCAATGAAAGGTTGCTAGTGTAAGAATGCTCTTCAAAAAAAAGGTTGTTGTCAATGGGGATTTTATCAGACAGGGGTCCAGACATAAGCTCCTTGAAAAAGCCTACTGCATCCTGTGAAATGGTTGAATTATCATGCAACCATTGACCAACAGAGTTCTTAATGCTCTGGATAGCATTAGACTTCATTCTAAACTTGATACAAGCATGGTAAAACTAGTGTTTCTATCCTCATCTTCAATTTTGGAAACCGAAGCCTTCTGTCTTAGGAACATATCCTGACAATCAATAGCATCTAGGAGCTTCTCATGGGTAGCAAATAACATGCCTTCCTCCACCAAACCCATTGAAACTTCTTTCTCTAAATCCATCGCTCCCTTCTTAGCCAAAATAACATTCTTAAAAACATCACCAACAACGGAATAGTTCCAAACTTTAAGAGCTTTAGAAACCTTATTGTGGAGCACACAAATTTTCTAGTAGGTCAGGATGATGTACACCAAACCAGTTAGAGAAAACAAGGTGGAGAAAAGTTGGGTGGCTCGACACATGTTTAGGTAACTGAAAGGAGGGGTCCCAATTTGAGGAGGGGGCAACAATAGAGATAAGAAGGGGCCTATGTTCTGATCCTGCAAATTTCAAATGAGTAACAGATGTATGAAGGAAGTGTTGACTCATAGAATCATTCACCAAGAACCTGTGTAACCTCTCCCAGATTTTGCCCCTGCTCCAAGTGAATTCAGGGCCCTGAAACTCAAGGTCAAATAGTTCAGCAAGTTGTATATTATCACAAAAAGTAGATAAATTGGTGAGATTTGGAGTTCTTCCTCTAGATTTCTTAGCTAAAGAAGCAATGCAGTTGAAATCCCCTCTCACCAGCCAACAAGAGGACATTGAGAGATAGATGGAGTGTAATGCTTCCCCCAGCTCAGCTCTAGCAGCTATATTACATGTAGCATAGAAAAAAGTGGCAAAACTTGTATGCCCAACCATTTGGAAAGAAAGGTGAACAAACTGGGGGTGGTTGAAAATAAAAAACCAAGTAATCTCCTTCCTCAGAAGATCCAAATCTTATTATTGATAAATCTATTTAGGATATTATGGGCATATTTGTGAAATATAGGTTCCAAAATAGCTACACACCAAAGTTTGTGTTTCCTAGTTAAATGCAAATACCTTTTGATGGAGAGGGGGTGTACAGTCCCCCTAATGTTCCAACATAGGAAACTAATCATGATGGACAGATTTAGGTCTCCCCTAGTCATCTTGGTGAGGGAACCCCTTCTGGATGAGTGGGAACTGCCAGCTTCTAAGATAAGAGTGTCTTCAAGGTGGATTTTGAGCTAAAGAGTAGCCTTTTTCTTTTTTCTAGCTTTCTAAATCTGCCAATATGCTTCCAAATCTTGTTGCACTTCCCCCAAAAGATCAGGAGGTGGTGCCACATGGCTAGCTGCAGGTAGAACAAGTGGGGGAACTTTATCTACCCGGACACAATCTCCCCAAGCTGCAATAGTGGGAAGATTAAAAATCTCAGCCACTACCTCTTCCACTAGAGATATAGTGTTGATATTTAGGGAATTAATAGGAAAATTCATAGGTAAGGGGGCCTCCTCAGCTAGGAGCCCCTTACCAGTGGAACCACCAAGTTAACAAGAGGGGAAGGAGGGGTAGGAACATTAGTTTCTTTAATAGCACCTTCTTGCTTCTTTCTTAATGTTCGGTGTAGTCTAAAGCATCTGTCATCAGTATGGACAAACATATTGCAGTGGTGGAAATAATAAGGCCTTTGTTCGGCTATAATTCTTTGTCAATATCCATTATACTCAGTGCCTAGCCAAATTTCATTAAACTCAGGTAATGTAATATCTCTTTCAACAAATATTCTAGCCACGGATGGTCTAGACAGATTAAAGGTGGGGACATCCAATTTCAGGAGTCTATCCAAAGCTTTGCCAATGTTGAAGATAATTTTTTGATTGAAGTAATGCAGTTTAAACCCAGGGAGTTTGAACCAAGTTAGAACAATGGGCGGTTCCATGCTAGGGTCAAAATCTGGTGACCACTTAAGTAGCTTCATGGACACACATTCAATGTAAAAAATCTATTTGGAGAGCATTCTAACATAGTCCTCTTCCCTGGACAAATTAATCAGGATATGTCTGCCATCCAACAAACCCCCTCTCCAAGCCCTGTTCAGCTTCAAGTTATTAAAAAATTTCCTGATACTTCCATTTTTGGGTGACCAAGCTGGAACTTGCCAATTAGGGTGAACTTGCAGGCTCCAGTAGGACCATGAATGTCCTCCTCAAAATAGTTGGTTTACCTTTTTTTCTGCTCATATGCTTGATGATAGGGTTAGCTCCATCATGGTAAGCTTGGGGAAATACCAAGTCATCATAGTTCTTAATGGTCTCAAAACCTTTTCCCACCACATTAATAAAGGTAGCTTTAGCCCATTGTATATTCGTTTCCAAATCAATAAGAGTAGGTTCAACCATCAGGGAAAGAGTGAAGGAGCAGTTCAAACACAAAACACCTACACCAAATGCAATGAAGCAAACCAATGGAACAGTAAAATTTGAACAAAAATTCGCTCGGGAAAGGGAAAACTCCAAAATGCTAAAAACATAGACCCTTTAAAGAATCAAACACCCAAAAACCAAAAACTAGAGGAGAAGAAGAAACATGCGCTCTTCATTGATATATATATATATATATATATATATTAAAAGAGTAGCTCGTGGTTCCTTACCCATTAATCAAAATAAAGAAGGGTACATAGAAGGGGATGGAAGGAGGATCCCTACTATAAAGAAAGAAAAATACATTAAATCGTAAGGGTTCCTCCGTCCGCATTACAACTCCACACAAAAAAGATGAAAAAAGCACAAAAAAGATATCACCTCCAAAAATACATGTATCCCAATAGATAGTATACCAATCAAAAACAGTATACCCAAAGTAAACAAGTATAGAAAGTGCAATATATATATATATATATATATATATATATATAAAAGATTG
>JXCR01069415.1:187198-222244 GCA_002079205.1 Phalaenopsis hybrid cultivar
ATGTCATAACTTTCTTTAGTTTATTTGATCGAGCCTCACCCTCAATTCTTGTGTTTATCCTTCGAGATAGATACAAAATTTGAGGTAAAGCGCTCTTTCATCTAAACTATGAAAATTATGGAGTCAGTTTGACTTCATCTTTTTTCAAAACCCAACTTTTTTAATGTCTTTCCGAAGCAGGCAACGAGATTTCAATTCCGATGACCGACAGCTTCTTACGGGCAAACCCCACACCAAAAATAGTGCCGACAGATTGTTATGAAGAGTTTAGGATTCAAATTGAGGGAAATTGAGTAGGCTATGGGGTTCAATTTGGTGGAACCAGGTCATAGGGCCAAAGTTGGGGTTTTGACTTAGATCAAAGTTGGGCTCAAAGCATGGGTCAATTAAACTTGGATTTAGTTTATATTGGTTGTTTGAAAGGTGAATTTGAGTTTATAATTGAAATTGAGGGAAATTTTGGCCAAAATGATGGACATTTAAGGTGAATTTAGGGAAATTGGGCCTTTAAATGCAATTTGGGGGTTTTTGTCAAAATGGTCAAATTGGCCAAACTGGGTTCAATTGAAGGGTCCAAATTAGTTTTGGAGACATTTGGAGTGATTTTGGAGGTTTTTGGAAAGTTTGGGGTGCCAAGGGTATTTTTATAATTTTTGTCATTTTGGGGATATTTTGGTAAATTTGGAATTTTTGGGTAGTTTTGGGTAAGTTGGGTATTTTGAAAAGGTTTGAAATAATTTTTGGACAAATTTAGTTTTTTTTGGTGGATTTGGGAATTTTGGTCAAATTTAGGGCTCCAAGGGTATCTATGTAATTTAGGGATTTTGGGGCAAAAGGCCAAGTTGGATATTTTTTGTAGAATTGGGGTGCCAACCACTCTATATGAGCCATGGACCAATGGAATCCCCGTTTGGGTCCTCTATGTACTGGTCTTAGCTAAACCCTAGCCTAGGGCTAGTGGGTTTAGGGGACCATCTACATAAGTCTCCCAAAAGATCAAGGGATCAAAGTCAACAAATACTGGGTTAGGGTTGTGCGGGATTGTGAGTGAGAGTGAGTGTAGTGAGTGAAAGTGAGTGTTTTAGCCCCAAACCAGCACTCAGGGTTAACCCTAAAGTCAAATAGTCCTATGGGAACTCTCCTTGAGCTCTCCCATAATGACCCCACCTATTAAGTTCTAGAGGTTATGACCAATATGTAAAGCTTCAATTTGAGTAAAGAAGAGAGTAGAATTTATAATGGTGAGGGTTCATTTTCTAGTTTTCTAGGAGTAATCAACAGGAAAGTCTTATGGCTAGACCTTGGGCTACTAAAAAGGAAAAACTAAACCTCAAACAAAAGTGAGGTCAATAACTTCTAAACTTAGACTAATCTAGCTTATGTGTGATCCTCAGTTCTTATGTCTAAGTTTGCTAGCCCAGGGTTCATGTCAGATCTTCCTAGGTTTGGTTTTTATTTTTTATGTTGGTAGATTTTTTATTTTGTTTGAGATTTTATATTTAATTCATTATATATTTCAGTTTCTAGGTTTGTCAGTTGAGATGAAAATCAGGGTTTTCCAAAGGTTGATGTTCTGCAGTTGGTTTTCTAGGTTGGTGCTCTTTGCTTGGTTTCGTCATTAAGTTTTGGTGTTATATTAAATATTTGTGGGGAACACTAGAATGTGAGAGGTTCCTCTCCTTTCTATTTTATTCATTTCTTATAGTTTTTTTTCTCATATGAAAGTAACTAAACATGGTATTTGAAAACATGAAATATGAATTATTACACATGGAACTTGAATTTTTAATTGACTATACATGGAATACTACACATCAAAAACTACACGTGAATGACTACACTTGAAACACTACATATGAAATTATGACTTAAATTCTATTTGGATTAGACATGAGTTGGAAGTGAGCTAAGGTTTTTAATTAAGGTTAATAGTTTCAACTAAGGTTAGCTAAGGTTAGTTAAAATGAATTCAAATTAAGTTAGATAAGGTTTGGGCTTGATTGGGTTCAGGTTGGGTTTGATTCAATTTAATTTTTTTTTTGGTTTGAGTTAAATTAGATTGGTTTATGTTTGGGTTTAGTTTATGTTTGGCTTAAGTTGAATCTGATTGGGTTAAGTTTGGGTTTAGTTGGGTTTAGTTCAAGTTTAGTTAGGTTTAGGTTTAATTCAAGCTTAGTAAAGCTGGGTTGGGTTTAGGCTCGTGTTAGGTTGGGTTAGGTTTAGGTCTGGATGGGTCAAGCTAGGTTGGGTTTTGGTTTGGGCTAGTCCAGGTTAAGGTGGGTTGGGTTTAGGTTTGGATTAGGCTGAATCAAGCTAGGTTGAGTTTAGGTTTGGGTCTATCTGGGTCAAGCTGGGTTGGGTTTAGTTTCAGGTTAGACTGGGCCAAGCTGGGTTGATTTTAGGTTTGGGTTATACTAGGTCAAGCTGGGTTTGGTTTAGGTTCAGGTCAAACTGGGTTTGGGTTGACCTACGTCAAACCTAAACTCAAGTTTATTATAAAATCATTTAATTTAATTAAATTTAACTTAACAACAATATGTTAAGTAGAATAAAAAAAGGAGGAGACACTTATCAGAGAGGAGGACCGACCACCACGAGAGCATCAAGAAAGAGATTGCTAGAGGAGGGAGATCATCAGAGGAAAAAAGTGTCAGGAACCAATCAACATGGATGGTTAAGGAGAGACCTATTTATATGTGGTTGAGAGTGACATAGGTAATTGAGTGAGTGGTTACCACATGGATCAACCCTGACGACTGTCGATTAAGGAAAAGATTGACAGTCGTGCTTCCCCTGGTAGTTGGAGCTCCCATAAATCACCAACTACAAAATGGCTTGTTGATTCACTACCAAATCTGAAGAAGAAAGCAACATATAATTAGGGTGGTCTGATGTGTGGCCATGCCAAGCTTGGGCATTAACACACCCGAAAACGGGCGTGAATACACCAAAACTGAGCGAGACCACGCCTGCTAACTTTCAAGCATGGACAAGCCCAAATTGGCATAGTTACACCAATCTAAGGGCAGATGTGATGCTTACATGAGAGTGCATGGGAGTTTGTGTATGCTTCGACATGCACGTGGGTGTGCGCACATGCTCAAGGGACTGTGAGTGGGTTGGTGCGGATGCATAGATGTGCGTTCACATGCATGCATTCAGGGTGTGCAGGCACACCGTTATGATAGAAAAGACAAACTTAACTCACCCTGATAGATAACAACTCAAGGATTTCAACAATTGGATTTATTTTGGCTACCTTGTTTCTAAGGTGAGGCAACTGAGGTGAAGGTGTGGGTCCCACCCCACAAAAATGAAGTTCTTATTGAATGCTCAAATGAAATTCATACTAGTTAAGCTTGTCAGCTCAATTTGAATAGATTTTGGATTTTGAATTTATTTGAGTTTGTTTTGAGTGTGAATTGAAGGGTTGAATGAAAGTGAGGTCAACCTCCCTCAACACCTAGTTTTTTTATCCAAGTCCTTCTAGAGTGATGACCACAAGACTTGGCTCATCTACAACGCCTCCTCAGGTTCTCGCACCTTCCTCGGGCCTGGTGTTCGTGATAATAAGATCTCAATAAGGCATTAGAGGCTTGCTATGTGAGCCTGTGTAAGCAATCAACCTCTCACAATAACTCATTTGGGCCAAACCATGGAAAAGCATTGGCATTGCTCAAAAAATAATGGCACCACCTAAGGTAGAGGCATATCGTCAGCTCGATAGATTTACTATCATTACTGAGGTGAATAAGGGCATATTAGCCATCCCAGCTCACTCTCACATTTGTGTTTTGCTTTATAAGGGGGTCCACTATATATGATAGATATTTTGGGAAAGGCTGCATGTTTATGCGTTTGTGTGGGCTCCACTTCTATTGAAGCCTTCCTTCTACACCGATGCTCTTTCCCCAAGCAGACCAATTCTAATGAATATGCCACATCAACAAACTCTAACACTAGCTCCACCTTTGGTTCCATCACAAGCTCTGCCAAAGAACCTCCCTTGTCCACAAGCAAGGCCTAACTAGTGAAGCTCCTTTTTGCAAATAAATGAGAATGGCTGCTAAGTGGCATAACTTTCAAAGAAGCATCTGACAACTTCTCTCTGTGTTGACTCAGCTCACCTCAGTCAGACTCCATGCCACCTATCAACTAATTATTGTACTAGGTACTTGTAACATGATGAAGTGCATACATCATTTTGGTTTAATATGTCAGCCTCTTAATAAGAGTCGACTCATTAGTCTTCATTCTTTTGATAACGATAGTAGAATGAGAAATCAAATGATTAATATCCTTACCTACTAAATTTATGGCAAAATTATCCTTCGCCTTCTCATCAACGAGATCCACATCTGCTCATCCTAGAGAGTGTCAGAAGCTTTCCAATCAGCTTTCATCATTTTTCCATAAGTGTCAGGAGCCAACACCTTATTGATCAATGAAGCTTCAAGATATTATAAAATAGTATTGGCCTCACCTTGATATCGCTTCCTCCAGCTGAACCTCAAAAGAAACCTTCATTCATCTCTCAAAATGATAGAAATTGGTCAACATTGCCTTTATTTGTCATTCATCCTTTATGAAAGTGAAGCATAAATTAAGCTTCTAGTCCTTCACCTTGTTCTTAAGCACTCGTAAATGAAATTGACCAATAGATGAGAATTAAATGAATTTATTTGGATGCATACATAAGGTGAACACATGGTGAAAGAGCTCAAATGATCTCCATTTGAAGCACAAATATCATAAGTTCCATTATTATGGTGATCACTTTTAGCATCATCTTGATCCACCCACAACGTGCCTATGTCACAATGATAAGTCCTAGTATTCTCACCAAAAACTTGATCCACTCCTTAGTATATTATTTAAGTACTTAAAGTTAGTTATTCCTACACACCGGAGTTTCACATGCAAGTATGCCTGTCATTTTAGTAATAAATGTCTCTAATTGAGTCCATATATCGATCCCACGAGAATGTTGGTAATGATTTTAATCAAAATATTTCTGGTCTAATAAAATAAGGGTCTTAGTTTGGAATGTAATTTAAAGTGATCTTTCTAACAACTACTCCTAAATAATTGTGTTAAGTTAAAAAAGGCTAATTCTAACTAGTCTAACTATTCTAACTGGGTTGGTGGATATCAAGATATGAAAGGCACCAATCTCTTATGAGTGCATATGCAGATATTTAGGATAGGATACTAAGAATCTAATGTGACTAGTGACAATAAAAGCATAAATCTAAGTTTCCCTCTTTTGAGTGTGTAACTAAGTTTGGTTTAACTAAGTAAATATTTTCTTCTGTCACCCTAGAAACTTCTATGTTAAATCCCTTCAAAATCTATCTCTCTATTAATTACATTGCCCTATGGAACACTTTTTCTTTCCCCCAGTTCGATGGGGTTTTTCTATTTTATAAAGCCATCTAGCAAAAATTTTTAAGACACCAATTGATCAAATTGAATAATAAATGAAGCATGAAGTAAAATCATCACATTAAGATTATAAGATTGATTCTATAAGTATCTTTGCATCTTACTTAACCTACACATGCATCACAAGAGAAGGGTAAAGGAAACCCACTCACTAAGCATGTTGAAGAACATGAAAACCATCACCAAGTCACAAAAAAATCCACTATGTATGTGTCACAACCAATTAAAAGACAAATTTAAAAGCAATATTTAGCTTGCCTTCCAACAATGGATCCAAGTATTTCTTGCTTTAATGTAATACTTTCCCTTTACAATATTCTCTAAAGATCCTCACCAAACACTCAAGAAAAATGGTAAAAATACAAATGCTAATCTCCTCTCCACCTTCCTTGGCATCTCCCAACACTTCACAGATCTTCTCTCTATTTCTCCTCTGCTCTTCTTTTGTCAAATCCCCATCCAAACGGCTTAAAACTACTAAAATAACTCCAAATTCACAGTTGAACAGCTGCAGAAAAATTGGCGTGCCTTGGCGCCCAGAATTGGCACCTATATGTCGCCTTCTCAAGTTAATGCTCAAAGAGCTGGTACCTAGAAGTTGGTGCCAAGGCACTTGAATGAAGTGCCTTGGCACCCAGTATCCGACGCCCAAGCTTCAGTTGTGTAAACTCCCAATGTGCTCCGTTCAACTCCTTTTCACTCCTTTTCAATCCTGTTTCACTCCAAGTGTTCCACTTGTTATACATGCATGAAAAACACAAGAATACCTTTATTTAAAGTTTATTTTTATTAACAATAAATGTAAAATACTAAGAAAATTAAAAATTCTTTAGGACATATCACATTAATATCTGGATGACCCTGTAAAAGCTGAACATAGTGTTTAACTCCTCACATAGTAGAAGTTAGAGGCCAATCTGGAATTGATCCCTGAGAATCATAGACTCAACCTTGCTTGTGGTGTTTTCTCCATCCTCCTTATTGAAAACTTGGAGACAAATGAAAGATTTGAATACATGGCTTTCATGATAATCTCTGAACTCATCTTTTGATATCTTTTAAAAAGTTAAGGATGTCAGCTATTGTGAACTCCATCATAGAGTTACAATAGGGAGTCATGTGTTAGTTGGAGACAGAGAAATTGTTGAAGAAAAAAAAAAGAAAGTGCATTTGTCGTAGTTGAAGCCCCCTTTTAGGGTCAAAGAAAACCTTGATCATCACAAGGAGGATAAAACCAAAAGCTATTGTCAGAATTCTAAAATATTAACCAAAAAAAAAATAGTGCAAAAATTGAATAGTTTGATGAAACTTATTAGTTCAATAAAAAAATAAATTTACAATAAGCCCTTACCTTTAATCAAATAAGGAGAGTGGAGACATGACCCAACTAAAGTAGCTTGTGAAGCAAGAACTCGCCCCAATATCTAAACTGACCAAGCCATTCAGACTTTGCTTCAAATAGAGAAACCTGAGACCTCTCTCGCAGATCTATGAATTTTTATGGAGGGTTCATCATATGATTTATCTGAGTATCCTCCTCTTCTAGCTTTTTTATAGAAGACAATAAGGTATATGTCTTTGAGCTTTATTGTATGTCAGCCTTGCCTGTGAAGGAATACTCAATTTGGTCTAGCATCTTGTAGCCTACTTAAACCACTACAGCAAAATCCTTACATGTCTTTGAGAGGGATGAATGATCCATGGGATGATCAACACTCCCATCCTCATCAGCAGGCTGTCCATTTCCTTCCATCTCTTTCTAAGTGCTCCTTGCAGAAAAAATTAAAACATTATTCAATATAATTTAAGCTGAAGCATGTACAATATGAAAGACTCAAGGGAGAAGAAGTTTGGACAATGATGAAAGTTACTAACCAGTTAGGGATCCCTAGCACCTAGGGTTTTTATCATTTCTGACATAGTTGGCTCCTCTGAATGGACTCTGCAACAATGAGGGAACCCAAATGTTTTTTTGAGTAATTTAGCCCTTGGTCGGACCATGTGTTGCAGCGATAGGTTGAATGGTTAGAGACTAGGTCACGGTGAACAACCCAACATTTTTTGGGGCTATCCTAAAAGAGCCCATCAAACATGAAGATGAGACCATCCTTCAATCAACATTACAACACTTCCTGCCTTTCTCATTCGAGATGTTAGGTTGGGATGTCATAAGTTTGTCCATAATGAACCCCCATAAAATAAAAGGATGACCAGTAAATAAAGGGAGAGCAAAAGCTCACATGAAGAAGAGAAACTAACTAAGAATGGGAAATTACGAAGCACACAAATTTGGAGAGCGTGTAGTAATTAGTAGCTAAAAAACAAAGACAGTATCAATCATTAAGATTTTTTAATAATAACAAGTCACTTATTTCTTCTAATTATATTGTTCTGATCGCAGCACATCATACTATGAAACAAGAGAATATGAGAACTAAAATATGTACAACAAAAATGCTCTTTTCTGAATCTTCCATGGTTCTGGCTGTTTGGAACAATACACGTGTCAAAATATAAATATTAAGCAATGCATTATTGAACGATAGCAGCCAACCAATCAAAGATCAATCAATTAAGTGATGACCCATCAGAGGCCAATCGATTAAGAGTCGATCGATCAAATACCGATTAAGTGAGCACCCAATCAAAGATCAATTGATTAAGGACCTACCAATCAAAGATCGATCAAGTGGGAGACCAGTTGTTGACCTCACTTTTGGTTGAGGTTTATTTTTCCTTTTTAGTAGCCCAAGGTCTAGCCATAGGACTTCCTGTTGACTATACCTAGAAAAATAGAAAAGGAACCCTCACCATTAGAAATTTTAAACTCCTATTTACTCAACTTGAAGTTCTACATATTGGTCCTAATCTCTAGCACATTGTAGGTGGGGTCACTATGGGGGAGCTCAAGAAGAGTTCCTATGGGGCTGTTGGGCCTTAGGGTTGGCCCTGGGTGTTGGTCTTGAGCTAAGGTACTCAATAGCAATCACCTCACTCATAATCACTCACAAATGCAAACCCAAAATTTTCTTGACTATGATCCCTTAATCTTTTGGGATACTCATGTAGATGGTCCCCTAAACCCACTGGCTCTAGGCTAGGGTTTGGCTAATACTAGTACATAGAGGACCCAAATGGGGTTTCCATTGGTCTATGGCTTATTTATGGTGGTTGGCACCCCAACTCTACCAAAATGCCCAACTTAGTCTTTTGTCCCTAAACCCCCAAATTACCTAGATACCCTTGAGACCCTAAATTTGTCCAAAATTCCCAAATTTACCAAAAAAACCCAAATTTATTCAAAATTCATTTCAAACTTTTTGAAAACACCCAAAATCACAAAAAATTGCCAAATTACCAAAATGCCACTCCTTAGCCCAAAATTCCAAAAACTCCAAAAACATCTTAAAAATTTCCAAAATACTCCAAATATTCCCAATTTCACTTTTCTCAACTATCACATAACTCAATTTGACCATCTTTGACCAAAACCCCAAATTGCCCTTAAGGGGCCAAATCTCCCCAAATCCACCTCAAATGTCCATCAAATTGGTCCCCATTTCCTCCATTTTCAATCATAAACTCAAGTTCAACTTTAATATGACCAATATAAACCAAATTTAAGCTAAGTTGGCCCATGCTTTGAGCCCAATTTTGATCCAAATCAAAAGTCTCAATTTTGGCCACATGACCTAATCTCACCCAATTAAACTTATAGCCCACTCAATTTGCCACAATTCATATTGAAAACTCTTCATAACATTCCTAAACATCAAACGTGTCCTTCGATTGGCCTTGGTGAATCCTCAATTTTATTTAATTTTGACTTAAGTCTAAAAGCCCCAAAATTTGCCCCAAATTGGCTATGCCTCCAAATTTCACCAAATTGATTGCCTTAAAACCAAAATTGACACCCAATTTATGTTAAAAAATCTTTATAAAGTCCTTATTGGTCATATTCAATAATCAATTTGGACTTATCCCAAGGCTAGCCCAATCTAGACCCAAGTCTAGCCCAACATGCCCAAATTGACCAAATTCAAAAATCCTCCAAATTGACCCTCCAATTGAACTCAAAATCTTTTCAATCCCTCACGTAAAATGTTAATTAAAATCATCTACATCAAATGCATCAATCAATTGGGTCAATTGACATGGCTAGCCTAGCACAAACCTAAGGTTTGGTCATTTGAACCCACATGGACCCATGCACTAAAATTAGCCTAACCACCCCAAAGTCACCAAATTAATGAATCCACAGCCATTAGTTGGGCCCTAGCGACCAAGATAAACCCCATAAAACCACCTAAGCTAAGCCATGGACCAAAAGTTTCCTAAATGAAGGGATTTTGATTCCATGTTTGCTTATGCCTTGGATATTTTTGCCAAAACTAAACCTCAACTTATTTAATTGCTTTGACATATTCCCCTAGCTCACCTGACCACCTAGCCACCTCCCCTGGCCTGGACGGCCGGTCTAGTGGCCAGAAAACACCAAAAACTGTGAGCCACCTCCTCCAAATCAAACCCATTTCAAACCTAGAGGCCACCTCATCCAAATCAAATGTTAGAGCCTCTCTGCCCTCTACTTAAGCATCGCATTGCATCCCTTAATTGGCCATGACGGCCACCCTTAAACTAATTTTTACAAAAGCTCACCTCCACGATCATGGAAGGAGAGTTAAAATTTCTCAAAAAGACCCCTCAAAATTGCTCTCAGAGACTCTTTGAGACCTCCTCAGCTCAAGCCAACCACTTTCCCCCCATGATTCCCACTGTGGAAGCTCAATTTTAAGCTCGAACTTCTGTCTAAAACCAGGATAGAGCTCAATACACCTCCACAGTCCACCAAACTCAAATTAAACTTACCCACACTTTCACCATAGTGAAAAGGAGGTGAAGCCCCATCAAATCCCCCTTCTACAAAGCCCTAACATAGCTCTACCTGAAATCGAGCTTGGTCAAATTCATACCTAGACCTTTCACCATAGCAAGAGGCTCAATCCCTAGCCTCCTTGGATCCCAAAAAATATGTCGAGTACCTCTAATCAAAGTTTCCATTCTCAGAGCAAAAGTATTGAACTCCTCATCCTCCCGATCCTATTTTGATTCTCCATTTGATTAGGATTAATTTCATGGCATCTTAACCATATAGATATGTTCCTCTAATCTAGACGAGCATTTTAAAAAAAATTCATTCAATTTGGTTGAGAAATGAGGGAGATATCAAGCCTTGAAGATGGATAGTTCTCGCGTTAGCCTATTTGGGGACGATGATGGAGAGCCATTCGATCGTGTGTTTTTCTCATCAGCAGACAAGATGAAGTCAGACAACGTTTCATTTCATAAAGCGCGGGTCGAGTCAACAGCTATGTGGATGGCAGTGTCCAACTAGAGCGCACCACACGTGTTTTTTGAGCCGCCTAGGATCTAGTCAGTGCCGTGTGTTTAAATAAATAAATAGGGATTTAAATAATTCAGAAAATGCTCCCTAACTTTAAAAATTTATATCTTGGTGTAGAAAGTTCATAAAAAATAAAATAAAAATACCCTCTTGCTCAGTGAACATAGGAGAACAATGTTGAAATAATTTGAGGTCCATTTCATGCATGATTTATTTTTAATTAACTAAATACTATTTTTAGTCATTTGATTCTCCATGCATGTAGACATTTCACCATGACTTGAAATTTTAGCATGTTGTTGCCTCTGTCTTAGGGAACATTCCCTGATTTTTCTAAAGTCAGAGGAGATCTCTAGACAGAGATTAATATTTTTCAAGTTTATGTCTATTATTTGCATAAATTAATCATAATAATTGGCATATTTCTTAGAAAATTCAAAGAAAATTTTGGAAGGTTGCTATGACTAGAGAACCCTTTGGAAAATGTTTCATGGGTTAAGTCATTAAGAATGCGTTTAATTTCCACCAACCCTAAAGCACAAAGAAAATTAATTTTGGGTAACACAAACAACTAAGTGACTTGATTTTTAATCTCCACTACAATTCAAAGTTAAGAGAACTCCCCATAAAATTTCAAAATATTTGGAGCTTATTTAATAACTCAAATTGATTTTTCAAGTTAAATGCTTCTTTTTACACTAAAATGATTTTTAAAAGTTAAAATATAACTCAAAAAATTATAAAAATTGGTTTTTGGAGTTTTTTATGATTAGAGGAATTTTCTAAAAATAAATTTGAAATTAAAATAAAATTTCCATTTTCAAGCTCATTTTTAATATTTAAATAATTAAAAAACGATAAAATCCCAAAAATAATAAAATTCATGGAAATGTTCTAAATTATTTTCTAAGCACTTAGGAATAATTTGAATACTTTTCCTAATTTTCTAAATGAAGACATTGAATTTTAAAGCTTAAAGTATTTTTTAAAGGCTAAAAAATGGATTTTCACCAGAATAATTCTAATAAATAAAAAAAAAATCATAAAAATGTAAAATTTACTTTTCTAGGTTCTCTAACCTTAGAGAGATTTTTCAAAAACATAAAACTTAACTTTTAACTCTTAAAATATTTTATAATTATAAAATACTCCAGAACTTAAAATAATTCTAATAATTCACAAAAAAAACTCAATAAATCATGAAATTTGTTCCAAATGGCGGTTTGATCTAAGTCTACCTCCAATAAAAATTTCAAGGGATTAGGATTTTCTCGGTCAAGTTATGGAATTTTCTTTAAAAAATTCTATTTTTGCATAACAATAATTATTTAAATTAAATTAAAATTTGAAAAATCACATTTTCTCTTTGTATGTTTTAATTGACCCATGAGTAAGGTAAGATAAAAATTTCAAATTCATTTGAATTAAATTTGACAAATTATGAAGTGATAGAGCCTTAGGGGGAAATGTGTAATTTTGAAAGTTTAACCTTAATTAACATTTAGGCTTAATTCAAAGAGAGAAAAGGATAATCTCTGATTTTAACTAATTCATTTGGATGATTGAAATACAAAGAGATTAATTGGTAGAAAACAATCTCACTTTTGTTAATTAAAGGATAAATTTGTAATTTCCTTAAAATATTAAAATTTGGAAAGTCTAGTCAAATAAATGATATAGACTTAAGGGTATAGTTTTGGATGTTAATAGCTCATTAATTTAATACCTCTATTTGATGTTCAAATGACTTTAAAAAATGAATCATCATCATTTAAAATTCAATCACTTCCAAAATAACTAAGACATCCACCAAAACCTTAAGGGCTTAGTAGTGACCTAAGCTAAAACAAATTTGGTTAAATAAGGATTAGAAAAGTGAACATAATTAAAATTGAAAATCTTTAAAACACTAAAAGCCCAAATTAAAATGGCTAAATGTTTTTGATAGCACTAACTTGCCTCTTTAAGGGTCTTCACCCATATAATTTATAAATTAAATCACAAATGATAATTACCTTACTTTTAGGGATAATTGAAACATCAATGTTCACTGAGCATTAGGAGTATTTTTATAGAATGTATTATTAAGAAACATAATAAGTTTAAATGAGCTCAAGACTTTTTACCAGGCGGTGAGAGGGAAGCATGGACCAGCTTCTTTTTCCAGACCAGTTGGATACCTCGGAGGTTTACTAAACTTAATATGTTTTGCTTTATAAAAATCATCCTTAATCAAAGTAATAGGGACCCACCAAGATATGACCTAGGGTTAGGTAGGTCACCAAAAATTTACTTTCCTGCTTCATATAAAATGCCCTGACATGCATTTTGAGTTTCATGTGGTGGAACGAGAAGACTCGCCAGGTACGCTTTTATAGTTTACAACATTATCTTTTCTTAAGCTTTCCACATTATGCTTACTTACCTGCATGTATGAACAAATTTTAAACTTGCATGCTAAACAACGATGTCACCCTGCATGAAAACTAAAACTATCAGGATAGCCACAAAATCAAAACCAAAACAAAAACTAAAATTAACTAAGATAAAATTCACCCCCATAACATTCAAAATATAAAACAACTCAAAATTTAATCACAAACATCACAACTACAACTAAATTAAGATGTCTCTGTCGGATGATCGGGAATCCCTTGGAGGAGGTAACCTATGATTGCTAACGAGGCTTCCTACGGTCTAAATGAAATTATGAAACTCATTAAGTTGAGTTTAGTAAATTCATTTAGACTAAGTGAATCTAATAAAAAATAGTGGTGCCGGAACGAAGGAACCGTAGGATCCTAACCGTTGCCGTCTAATCAACTTTAATATGACTCATAATATTTAAAGAACTACAACCATAGAGCCACTTGATTTGACATCATAACGGGACACTCTAGAAAACTTAAACTCGTCACGGCAAGGAGCCTGGAGCTAGCATGGTGGGCAGCACGACCATATTCAACAACAAAACCTGTCTTCCCCAGCTAAACCATTTCTTTCCTTAGAATTAAACAACCAAGCCATAAGATTTCGAGGTTGTTTGCTTATACAACATAAATCTTCACCTCATCTTTATGCCTTTGTATAGCTCTACTATACAATATAAGCCCTAACTCGTCTTAGGATTCCGATGTTGTCGTTCGTCAAGACCTAAATCCTCACATTTTTCAGACTATTTGTGTGATCGTTTCACACAAACGTAAGCCATGAGAAATAAAATCTGCAGGATGAAACACTTAAATAACTTCTCCACAAAACTGAAGTCAAACTATAGGATAGATCGGGAAGTCACCGAGGTTCTTCTTTGGATCCATGACATCCCCTAGTTCTTCCCCCTTTGGATTCTAAAAACAAAATGCTCCGAATTTGAGACAGTCCCATTTCCCACCTCTTTGTCCGATATCATTGAAAAGTCCTATCCTCTTAAAATCCTTGAAGATAATATTTTCTGATTTTTATCGAAAGTTTTCTTAGGTGACTTCGGTCATTTAGGATGTAATTAAATATAGGGGCTTGCCCTTATAGGAAGTTTTTCCAAACCCAGCTTAATATAAACCCTATTAAATTCTTCATATTAAATATGAAAAATTGTCGGCAAATAAAATAGTTTCGCAGACCAAACAGACGTCATATATTTCTTAGTTTATTTGATTGAGTCTCATCCTCAAGTTTTGTGTTTATCCTTCGGTATAGATACATGATTTGAGGTACAACGTTCTTTCATTTAAACTATGAAAAATATGGGGTCATTTTGATTTCATATTTTTCTAAACATTAAAAATGTTCTTCCGAAGCAGGCGACAAGATTTTGATTCCGGTAACTGACAGCTTCTTACGGGCAACTCAACCAAAATAGTGCCGACACCAGTCAGAGGCTGATAGATTAAAGATCGACCTTCGTGAGGTCAACCGACTCATAGATCGGTCGATTAGAGGGTGACAGATAAGGCAAATTGTCAAATCCGAATCAATTGGAAGTAGACCTACAAANATTGCGTTCATCCTTCGGGATAGATTCATGATTTGAGATAAAGTGCTCTTTCATCTAAACTATGAAAATTATGGGGTCAGTTTGACTTGGATTTGAGATAAAGTGCTCTTTCATCTAAACTATGAAAATTATGGGGTCAGTTTGACTTCCATGATTTGAGGTAAAACACTCTTTCATCTAAACTATGAAAATTATGGGGTCAGTTTGACTTCATTTTTTTTCAAAATTAAAATTTTTTTTAATGTCCTTCCGAAGCGGGCAACGGGATTTCAATTCTTTTTTCAACGTCCTTCCGAAGCGGGCAACGGGATTTCAATTCCGATGACCGACAGCTTCTTGATTTGAGGTAAAGCGCTCTTTTATTTAAACTATGAAAATTATGGGGTCAGTTTGACTTCATCTTCAAAATTAAATTTTTTTTTTAAAATGTCCTTCCGAAGCGGGCAACGGGATTTCAATTCCGATGACCCGGGATAGATACATGATTTGAGATAAAGTGCTCTTTCATTTAAACTATGAAAATTATGGGGTCAGTTTGACTTCATCTTTTTCAATAGAGCGCTCTTTCATCTAAACTATGAAAATTATGGGGTCAGTTTGACTTCATCTTTTTCAAAACATGCTCTTTCATTTAAACTATGAAAATTATGGAGTCCGGGATAGATACAGGATTTGAGGTAAAGTGCTCTTTCATTTAAACTATGAAAATTATGGAGTCAGTTTGACTTCATCTTTTTCAAAACTAACTTTTAAAAAGTCCTTCCGAAGCGGGCAACGGGATTTCAATTTCGATGACCGACAGCTTCTTACGGGCATAACGTCCTTCCGAAGCGGGCAACGTGATTTCAATTCTGATGACCGACAGCTTCTTACGGGCAAACCGTCCTTCCGAAGCGGGCAACGGGATTTTAATTCCGATGACCGACAGCTTCTTACGGGCGTCCCAAAGCGGGCAACGGGATTTCAATTCCAATGACCGACAGCTTCTTACGGGCAAACTCCACACCAAAAATAGTGCCGACAGGATGATGAAGAGAAAAAAAATGTTATGTGGGCTTTGGATTTGGGCTTTTGAAATTAGATGCAGTGGGCTTGAGCTTTAAATATTGAGATTGAAATTGGGCTAAAATTTGGGCTAATTTAATGTTGAATTTGGTATAGGAAGATGTCATGAAGAGTTTGGAAGTGATTTCAAATGATTTGAATTGAATTTGAAGAACANGATCTTGATTCCCAAAATGATCCTCAAATCTTACTTGAGTCTGACGAACTCATTAACAAGACTGACTAAGATATCGACAATAATGCTTACGACAGCACCAGAGGTGAGGAACAAATCCTTGAGAACCACGGTGCACCACATGCCATCAACTTAGATCTTTCCGACAAAGAGAAAACAATGGAAGATTCAATAATAATATCTCAAGAAGAAGGAATTACATAAGTGAATTTAAGGAGCAGAAGAATATTACCTCCAAGAGTAACTCCAACAGATAAAGGAAAGCAAATAGTAACTCGAGAAGAACTACCTCCTCCTTCGCCATTCAAAGAACCACATAACCAATAGAAAATTGGAAGATCATACAAAGTGGATTACAACGTGCTAGCTCATCTTAGGAAGTTGCCAACCAAATTAAGCATCAAGGACACTCTAATCCTGTCAAAGGAGATGAGAAAGTCTCTGGTTACAGCTTTGCTTGACCAAGAGATTTACTTAGCCTAGTTGGTCAGGACATCCTAAGATGAAGTTTGCTCATTGAAAGAATAGTATGGGGTAACCTTCACAAATGAAGACTTGCTGCTCGATACAGCCGACCATAATTGTCCATTCTATATCTCCGTTAACATCGGTTGAATTGAGTTGTCCAGAGTTTTAGTAGATCCTAGAGCATCCCTCAACTTGATAAGTGAATGGACATTGGCCTTTTTGGACATTGAAGCCCAAGAGCTTACGAACAATAAAATGATGCTAAGAGGGTTCAACCAAAAGGAACAAAGAGCCCTTGGATCAATTACATTACTTATGAAATTTGGAGAACTAGTAACAACCACTAAGTTCCATATCATCAACACCGAGACCACCTTCAATGCTCTACTTGGTCGATCGTGGATTCATGAACACAATATGGCTCCTTCATCTCTACACCAATGCATCAAGTACTACAAAGAGGGACACGAACATTGCATTAAGGGAGATCTTCAACCATTTTTCAGTGCATGAAGTTGGCATTCATGAAATTGGGGCCTACTACGCACCTCCAAAGAAAATTGTCTTCTCTCGTGAAATTGTGAAAAATAAAGGAGAAGATTTAAAAGAATCACAAAGAGGAATCCATTCAACTTCGCTTCAACAATTTTACACCACCTCTTGCAAAAAGTTGGTGGGGATTCTCTTAGTTCACTTACCCAAGGTCAAGGTCGGGGATGTGGATGACGAAGATCCAACTTAATTGTTTAATGAAAAACGCCGACCATCAACCTTGGTGATGAAGACAGTTCTGAAGATGAAATAATGATGATAAAATAAAAGAAACCTTAGTACGAGAAATACTTAGAAGATATAGAGAAAAGGAAATATGAGACAATGTATGATCGAATAAACCACTATGTGAACACCATGACCCTTACTCTACTTCTCTCTTAAAAGGTTGAGAGTTTAGAGGTCAAGGAAGTCCGTAGCCCTGGTTCAAAGCCGATCAAGTTTTATCGTGCTTCTACTTCTACTAATCTTGAAAATCATACAATTTGGGATGATGGTCTTAAAGAGTTAATGAAATTGCCTTTTGGTTATTTTTGCCTTGTGTGCAAAATTAATTCAACAGGGACATTTACCAAAAAAATGACAAAAGATAAACTACAACTTTTTCAAAAATTATGGGATGTTAAAAGTCAAACTCCCAACTCGAAAGAGGCTATCAGATTTGGTACAGTCGGGCCAGTCGATGATTCAAAATTTTGCATGGTTATTAGTATTGAATCAGGAGAGGATTGCCTTGATATGGAAGATGACTCTACTAATCTGCTAATAGAAGATTCTCCACCAGAATTTGAGGAGGAAATTAAATCAACTATGGATGAATTGAAGGAAATTAACCTTGAGACTAAAGGAAAACCCCGACCTACATCTACAAGTTCTCTACTCAATGATGAAGAATCTTTAGAGTTAATTAAACTGTTAACTTAATTCAAAGATTACTTCGCATGGAGTTATGATAAAATGTTAGGACTGTCAGCAGAGGTTGGAGTTCATAAACTTGGGGCGGACAAAGATATAACCCCAGTGAAACAAGCTCCTAAAAGAATGAGCCTCGAAATAGAGCAGCAAGTCATCGCTGAGGTGAAAAAATTAATAGATGCTAACTTTGTAAAAGAGGAGCAATACCCCACGTGGTTAGCTAACATTGTGCGAGCTATGAAGAAAAATGGACAAATTTGTGTTTATGTCGACTTCTGAGATTTGAACAAAGCATGTCCAAAACACAAATTCCCACTACCGTTACAAGAAATGATGGTGGATATTGCTTCTACACATGAAATCTTCTCCTTCATGGATGAAACATCGGGGTACAACCAAATCAAGATGGCTATCAAAGATGCAGCACTTACAGCCTTCAAAACTTCTATCAGGATTTCCTGCTAAACAGTGATATCGTTTGGGTTGAAGAATGCTGGAGTGACATACCAACGAGCTATGACGAAGATTTTTTATGATCTCATTCAAAGTTAAGTGGAATGATACGTGGATGATTTGGTCATCAGAAATAAACAAAAGATAGACCATTTGTACAATATCAAATGGTTACGATGATATGACTTTAAGATGAATCCCTTAAAGTGCCCTCCGGGAAATTTCTAAGATTTGTTGTCCATCATCAAGGAATTGAGATCGACTCATATTCGATTAAAGCTATCTTGGAAATTCCTCCACCCAGAATATTGAAATAGCTACATTTCTTCCAAGGTAAGTTGGCATACGTGACACTTTATATCTAATCTCTTAGGTAGGTATCAGCCTTTCTCAACATTAATTAAAGAGGATGCCAAATTTGTTTGGGAAGAGAAATGTCAGCTGGCTTTTGAGGACATTAAATAATATTTAATGACACCTCCTGTTTTGGCATCTCCTATCCTAGGAAAATTGTTGATACTTTATACTGTAAATTTAGCTGACTCCCTTGGAGCCATCTTAGTCCAAGTCAATGACGAGGGTAAGGAAAATGCATTATAAATGACGAGGGTAAGAAAAATGCATTATACTACTTAAGTTGTCACCTAACACTGACAGAGATAAGGTATCCACCTATTGAGAAGCATTGTCTAGCTTTGATTTTCATTGCCTAAAAGCTTAGACATTACATGCTTTCTCATAAAATTGCCCTTATTTTGAAATTTAATTCATTGCAATATTTGATGACCTGACGAACACTCTCTGGACATCTAGCAAGATGGTCGATGATTTTATTGCAATTTCATATAACTTTTTTTCTTCCTCTGTTCTATCAAAGGATAGATTTTAGCAGAATTTTTCACTGCACACCCACTTCCAACTGGGTTCCCTCTTGATGAGGAACTACCAAATGAACAGATATTACAAAAAAACTTCTCTAGTGTGCAACGCTGAGAGATGTACTTTGATGGAGCTTTGTCAACCAGAAGAGACAAAGGTTTAGTCACAGCTATACCATGCAAAGTTGGAATCGATATGATCTTCATCACGCCAGATAAGGCTATGCTGAGGTTTGCATACCACCTGACAGAGCCATGCACCAACAATGAAGTTGAATATGAAGCACAAATTACCAGGTTGGAGTTGGCAATCTCGATGAATATAATATATATTTCCATCTACGGTGATTATAAACTTGTCAACCAGCAAGTCGTCGGACAGTCCAAGATTTTAAAACCAAAATTAGTGAAATACCATCAATATGAATTGAAGCTACTGGAGCAAATTCCCAATGTAACTTTCTACCGAATTTCTAGGGGAGATAATGCTCATGCTGACACCCTAGCAAAACTTGCAAAAGAATTAGCACGTTCTCCAAAGGATTCCAATGACATTACAATACAATTAAGATAGGTTTTATCTTAAATCGACCTCGAAAATCTACACTAGCTCAAAAAAGAAGATGATATGATGGTTGTGGTTGTTGATATCAATCAAGATTGGTGTAATCCATTCATAAAATATTTGCAAACTGGAAAGTTGTCAGAAGATAAATCTGAGGCACATTACATTACAAAAAGGGCTATGTCTTACACTCTAGTGGGTGACATTCTCTACAGAAGATTATTCAATCAAATGTAGCTAGGATGTTTGAGTGGAGCTGAAGCACAAAATATTGTTAAAGAGGTACGTGTCAAATTGTGTGGCGCTCACAAGTCAGGGTTGAAAATGAAAATGAAGATCATAAGACTCTGATATTATTGGCCGACAAAGATGTCTGACTGCATGGATACAGCCAAAAAATGTCATTAGTGCCAAGTGCATGGGGTGGTATTGCACCAACCTCCGAATGTGCTAAACCCAACCATTGCCCTGTGGACATTCAAGTGTTGGGGCACAAACAAAGTAGGTTCGATAGACCCTCCGTCTTCTTATGGACACAGATTCATACTCACCGCTACAAATTACTTCTACAAATTGGTAGAGGAAGTGTTGTTACGAGAGGTTAGGGCATAACACATCCTTCAATTATTCAAAAGCCAAGTCATCTACCATTTCAGAGTACCACGAATATTAATTTTCAACAATGGGACATGCTTCAAAAGTACCAAAATAAAAAATTTTGTCAAATGACATGGGATAGACTGGAGATATTCTACAGTCTAATACCCTAGGGCAAATGGCTTATCTGAAGTCTTCAACAAGACATTTGTACAGATTTTGAAGAAGATGCTAGATGAAAAAAAAAAGAGATTGGCACAACAAACTGTTAGAAGCCTTGTGGGCTTACCAAACAACGTTCAAGCTCCCACTTAATGCACACCCTACATGCTCGTTTACGGTTCCAAGGCTGTACTACCATTAGAGTTTAGATGTCATTTCTTAGAGTCATTGTCGCCAATCAACTTATAATAAAAGAAAGTGCAAAACTTAGACTTGAGGAATTAGAGAGTTTTGAGGGAAAATGACTAGGAGCACGACACCATTTTGAACTTTACTATGCAAATATAGTTCAAGCTCATGAAAATTTGGTCCGCCCAAGGACATTCAAAGTTTGTGATCTTGTCCTCGTGCTCAAAGGACCCATTCTTGCACGATGCAAGATAGGTGGAAAATTTAAGCCAACTTGAGAGGGACCATTTGTCGTAGAAAAAGTCTACGTAGGAGGAGCCTACTAGCTAGTACATTTCTATGGTGAGAGACCCATGGTGCCAATAAACAAACGATACCTGATGACATACTACACAACCTGACATTGCTTGACATCACTTGATTTAAAATTTTGATTGTTCTTGGGTTATCTTTTTGGCCAAACGTTTGTGACCGGGTACAAAAATTTTGAAATAAAATTAACCTCAACTTATTGAAAATTTTTGAAATTATACACATCAATTTTCTTTTTTCTATCTTTAAATTTGATATTCTACTAAATTAAACGAGATACATACATAAATAAATAATTTTCTCAACAACATAAACTAAAATTTTCTTTAACAAACACTTTGTTTTGCTCTTGTTCCTGCTAAATTTCAACTCACTGATGTTCTTCCTATCATCTATAGAGAAAAATGTTAGGCCAGAGGTTGTTCTTTGCTTTTAAACATGGCTGGAACCTCACACTCAACAAGGAAAGGGCGTCGTAGGGTGGCACAATAGACTTCGACATGGACTTCAGTCAAGTTGACATGGACTATGAGGGTCCTCTGATAGATGTAGTTAGCTGTCAGGAAAAAGAAGGGCTACCATCGCTGCTAAGGTTCTGCACTAGAGACAGTTCCTAACAAAAGTGGAAAAATGTGGTGGCACAACAAAACTCAATGGAGGGGACTAGTCGCCTGCCATCTATGATAGCTACGCCGATCAGAGGCCTAGTCGCTGCCAATGATGATAGAATTCCTGATGCACCCCTAAGGTGAACTCAACGTAGAAACACCAACCGCCAAAAGCATAGGGCTTTCTTATGCAAAGAGAGAAGACACTAGAAGGAGGTTGAAAACTCGCTCACCCGTATTCTTGAGGGAATTTCTATGATCCATTCTTGAGAGAGACTCCTTCCATCTTGCCTACTACAGACAATGAGTCCGGATTTGTTATAGAGCCGGAGATACCGCCAATTTCATATGATCTTTGTATGGGTTTTCTGACATGCTATGCCTAGATACCTACACGCACGTCAGCTACAGGGGCATTTGTGAAATGCCCATACTACAACGTCCTCTACCTTGAGCGCTATAGTAATTTGGATGAGTACGCGTCCACTGATGATGGATTTTAGACTGCTGATCACCCAACGGGGGAACCATATGTCTCATTGGATACAGAGTCATACATTCCACTAAATATAGAAGCAGCACCAGCTTGAATTCCCGTCAATATTGAAAAGAGGGAACATGCCCGATAGCTGCCAATTCTCAGCATAGCGGAATACTACAAAATAAGTAAAGTAAGTAAAAGGGATTTTGAATTCTATGATTATGATCAAGGAAGGTTCAATAATATATTAGAAGGCTTGGAGCTATATACCAGACATGGACTGCATCTTTAATCTAACAGACAGGGGTCGATAATAGAGAGTGACGATAAAAGTATTCTCGATTGCATCTTTGATCTAACAGAAAGGGTGCAAGCTTCTTAATGAAAAGAACATATTCTGAGCCACGAAAGTGGATGCGTGAAAAGGGCAGGATCACCATACATTGTGGCTTTTGTTACAAATTCACTAAAGACAAACAAGAAAATCCTCCTGGGATTCTGAGACAAGATCAGGTGGATCCACTACCCACCATGATAAAATGAATGATTAAGAGAATGGTTTGATGGAGCATACTGCCAATTGAGTGCATTCCCAACAGTTGTATCATCATCATATATGATGAAAGTGCTTGCATACCCTTGCACATTAACCATCATGACTTTGTAATACTTTTCTGCATGGTCTCTTTAATGCAAAAGAGCAACATTATTTTTTGTAAAAGATATAGATTTAGTCATCCCTGGTGAATTTGAAAGATCTATGAAGATTTTACTACCTGTAGGTTGAGTGTTGGCTCTTAAAAGCAAACAGAGCAGACATCGCTAAACATTGCATTCCAGGGGTGCTACACCATAGGGTATCTGTAACCTTTTGAAGGATGAATGACAACAAAATTTCATATGGATTCTGAATAGACTTGGAGCTAGAAGAACTATTGCCTTACGAGTTAGAGAGGGTTGCACCTCTAAGCACTTACAAAATGAACTCTTGTCCTGGAGCATGACTTAGTAGGTCGGCTCGATCAGGAGCTTGCCCCACCAAAGACAAACCCTTAGAGGACACCCTTTTACTGCATTTCATCACAGCATATATGATATGTATTATACATGCTTAGCTTATGATATGTTCTCAACCTGGGATATTTTCAGATGTACTTTGTTGCAGTCAGCTATTGACCTCATTTTTGGTTGAGGTTTAGTTTGTCCCATTTAGTAGCCTAGGGTCTAGCCATAGGATTTTTCCTGTTGACTATTCCTAGAAAACTGACATGGAAGCCTATGGTCTAGCCATGGGACTTTTCTTGTTGACTATTCCTAGAAAACTAGACTTGCAACCCTCACCCAGGTTCTAGCCATAGGACTTTTCCTGTTGACTATTCCTAGAAAATTAGACATGGAACCCTCACCACTAGAATTTTGAAAACCCTTCTCTTCTCAACTTGAAGTTCCACATATTGGTCATAACCTCTAAATACTTAGTACAAACTCTTCTCCACTCAACTTGAAGTTCCACATATTGGTCCTAACCTCTAGCATTTAGTAGGTGATTCTTTTCCACTCAACTTGAAGTTCCACATATAGCTCTCAACCTCTAAATACTTAGTAGGTGGGGTCACTGTGGGGGAAACTCAAGATGAGTCACCCTTAGGATTGCTGGACCTTAGGGTGGTCCCTGGGTGTTGGTCTGGAGCTAAGGTACTCACTACACTCACTACACTTATCTGGACTCACAATCACCCACAACCCTGAACTCAAATTTCTAGCCTAGATCCCTTGATCTTTTGGGATACTCATGTAGATGGTCCCCTAAACCTACTAGCCCTGGGGTTATGGTTTAGCTAAGACCACTATGTAGAGGACCCAAAATGGCGTTTCCTTTGGTCCATGACTTATTGGTGATGATTGGTACCTCAACTCTACCAAAATACCCATCTTGGCCTTTTACCACTAAAACACCCATAAATTAACAAAATACCCCTCCATAGCTCCAAATCCCAAAAATTCCAAGAAAATCCCAATAAATTGAAAATATTCCCAATTTCAATTCTTTCAACTACCACATGACCCAAGTTTGCCAATTTGACCATCTTTAACCAAAATCCCCAAATTGCCCTTTAAAGACCCGAATTTCCCCAAATCCATCTCAAATGTCTATCAATTTGATCTTAATTGACCCCAATTTCAATCCTAAACTCAAATTCACTTTTGATATGACCAAACTAAACTAAATACAAGCTCAATTGGTCCATTATTTGAACCTAATTTTGATTTGGGTCAAAACCCCAACTTTGACCATATGACTTAATCTCACCAAATTGAACCCATGGCCTAGTCAATTGGCCCCAATTGAAATTGACAAAATCTTGATAACATTCCTATACATCACAATCAACCATCAATTGACCTTGGTGAAGTTTAAAATTCATTTGATTTTGGACTAAATCCAAAATTCCCAAATTTAGCCCCAAATTGGCTAAGTCCCCAAATTTCAGCCAATTGTTTGCCTTAACCTCCAAATTGGCATCCAATTCATGTCCAAAACTCTTCATGAGGTCCCTATTGACCATTTATAACAATCAATTTGGACTTAGCCCAAGGATAACACAAGNTGTCCTTCCGAAGCGGGCAACGGGATTTCAATTCCGATGACCGACAGCTTCTTACGGGCAAACCCCACACCAAAAATAGTGCCGACAATAAGACTTAAGGATCAAGCTCAATCAAATAAACTAATAAATATATGACATCCGTTTGGTCTAGGAAACAATTTTCTTTGCCGATAAGTTTCCCTATTTAATATAAAGAATTAAATATTGTTTATATTAAGATGGGTTCATAAAAGCTTTCTATAAGGGCAAGACTCTATAGTTAATTACATCTTAGATAACCAAAGTCACCTAAGAAAAACTCTCGATAAAAATTAGGAAACGTTATCTTGAAAGAGGTCAAAATGATAGTACTTTTTAATAAAATCAGACATAAAGGTGCGAAAGGGGAATAGTTCAAATTTGGAACACTTATTATGAAACACAAAAGAGGAAGAACTAGGGGATGTCATAGATCCGGAGGAGAACCTCAACGACTTCCCAGTCTATCCTATTATTTGGGTTGAGTTTTGAAGAGAAATTATTTGAATTTTTTATCCTGCCAATTAATAATTAGGGCTTACACTCGCGTGAAAAAATCACACAAATAACATGGAATATGTGAGTATTTAGTTCTTGAAGAACAACAACCTCGGAATCCTATGGCTTGTTGTTTAATTCTAAGGAAAGATATGTTGTAGATCCTCCTGCTGTTGAAGATTGTTGTACTAGCTCCAAGCTCCTTGTCGTGACAAGTTTAAGTTTTCTAATGTATCAAGTTATGATGTCAAATCAAATTTCCCTATGATTGCAGCTCTTCAAATATTAGGAGAGCGTATTAAAGCTGATTAGAGTGACACCGGTTAGGATCCTACGACTCCCTCATTTCGGTACCACTATTTTTTATTGGATTCATTTAGTTCAAATGAACTTACTAAACTCAATTTAATTAGTTCCATACTTTCATTTAGACCGTGGGAAGCCTCGTTCGCAGCCGTAGGTTACCTCCTTCGAGGGATTCCCGATCATCCAATAGAGACAAATTAATTTAGGTGTAATTTTTGTTCTGTGATGTTTGTGATTAAATTTTGAGTTGTCTTATATTTTGAATTTTGTGGCGGCGAATTTTATCTTGGCGAATTTTATCTTGGTTTCTTGGCTATCCTAGCAGTTTTGGTTTTCATGCAGAGTGTCATCGTTGTTCAACATACTAGTTTTGTAAGTATAAAAATACAGTGTGAAAAATATGAGAAAATACGGTACTGCAAATTGTAAAAGCGTGTCTGACGAGTCTTCTTGTTTCATCACCTGAAAGGTCAGTAATTGCAAAATATGTAGATAATGTTGCAGAAAGGTTTAATTAGCAAGAGTAGATGAAGGTTTAGCAATGAAAACCCCAGGCTATGATTTTGTTAGACCTTGGAAGATCCAAAAGGATAATTTTAGAACAAAATTTGACAAGTTCAATTTGCTCTTCAAAATATCTAGAAGATATCAAAGTGTTGAGGGAATGATGCAAAACTACTTTGAGGATCTTTTGAATTATTTTGAGTTCATTTTGATCTTATCATATTGTTCCATTAATCATATGAGGTTGAAGTGTGCCTACCCCGTTGCTCAGTGAAACTTGATAATTTGATTATCCCAAGGATAAGATACTCGACCAGTCAATTGATAATTCTTTTAAGAGTTATGTGAGTGAGCCCTTGAGGCAAGTTTATGTCATTTAAGATTATGGTGCCCACAATTAAAGTTAGGCTTATAGTGTTTAAGGATATTGATCACCAATCATGTTATCTTCTAAATCCAATCAATTAAGTTTAGATATTTAGTGTGGGCCACTACCAAGCCTTTAACAATCATGATAGATGAAATGGTGGTCGTCCAAATTTTGGTTTAAGTTATGTGTATTCTTACTAAATATTCAAACCATCCCCAACTTTAGGCATAAGTAAATTTTCATCTTCTCTAACTTAAGCCCCTCACTTAAGAATCATTTGATCTTTAATTGACTTCCATGTAATGAAGATTNATTGAGTCAAATTTGAAAATATAAAGACTGGTAGTGTAGATGAATTCCCTAAACACTCATCTTAAGTTCTTGAGATTCTTACGGGCAAACCCCACACCAATTGGTGCTTAGATAAGCTTCTCTCTCCATTTAAATCAAAAAAAAAATATCTTCATACATCGGTAATGCATTCATGTCCCTCNGGAATTAAAATTTTACTACTTTCGGTAACGCCCATCATTTCACACCTCTTCCAAACACGCATGCAGTCTTCTTTAAACAACATTTTTAACTCATCATAAAAGTTCATTTCAATCTCATCTATGAACTTACTCTCATACCTTTGTTGGAAATGGTCTTTACTTAGATAATCATTTTCATCGATCCAAAAATAATCACCATCTTTCCTCTCAGCTGGATACTTCATAGCCTTTAAAACATCAAAAATGGCTTCATGGTTTTTAATATTCATATTCAACTCTCCTTTTTATGCATCTATAATAGCTTGTCCAGTAATAAAAAACGGTCTCCCTAAAATAATTAGATTTCTTTATCTTCCTCCATATCCAATACAATAAAGTCCATAAGAAAGATAAACTTATCAACATTAACAAGCATGTCTTCCATAATCCCTTTTGGATAAATGATAGATCGATCAACTAATAGAAGCGTTACTATAGTGGGAGAAATATCGGCTAATCCTAACCTTCTAAATATAGATAGAGGCATCGCTTTCATGCTCGATCCTAAATCATATGAAGCTTTTCCACATAATTTTTCTTCAAATACACAAAAAATTATTAAGCTAGAAGGATCTTTAAGTTTTTTATGGAAGCTTTTTCTGAAGTATAGCATGCACTCCTCACTTAGTGCAACTATCTCATAATCTCAAAATTTTCTTTTTCTTATTTAATATCTCCTTCATAAACCTTGCATGACTTGGCATCTGTTCCAAAGCTTCAGCGAAAGGAATATTTATCATTAACTTCTTAAGTATTTCCATGAACTTTAAAAATTGTTGGTATAACTCATACTGTCTAAGTCTTTGTGGAAATAGAGGTGGTTGTCTTTCTAAAATGATTTTAGTTGGAGACATTAATTTTTCTAGATCCTTAGAAACATGTTCTTTAAGTATTTTAGTTTTCTTTGTTTCTCTCACAATTTCTTTCTCTTTTCTAACAACACCATTTATCTTTTTTCCACTTCTTAATTGGACAGTTGATCGCGACTTTATATATGCTTAAAAATATAAGATAAATATGGACGTAATAAATATTGAATAATCGTAAAGTCACACTCATCAACGCAAGTATACGTATCACTCAAGTAATATAGAGCTCTAATGGAGTCCTAGATATTGATCCCACAGGGANAGCAGCTACCGCGCAACAGCTTGTTAATAAGCTGCGGCTGCCCCCAAAGAAAAAACTTAAGTAAGAGATTGTTATAGGTTTATTTTTTTGTCAAAATTTAATGTGAGCTCAAGGATAAATTTGACTTAAGTATTTGCATTGTATATCTCTTAGAAGGTTTGTTGAGTTACCTTTGGTGGCTTATTAGGTTAGCAACTATTTGATTCGAATTTGTTCAGTTGATGGATTGACTAGTAGAAGCTATTGAGTAAAAGCTGTCNTATATTTGTTTATGCGAAATATTGGATCTGAAGATTCAGTAGCTCACGATTCAGAAGTAGAACGTATTATTAGAAAAATTCAAAAACAACAAAAAGAAATTAAGAATTTGAACGAAATGACAAATAGCTTAGATAATAAAAAAATGAAAATCTACAAAGACCTATAAAAGATAATGCTAATCCTATAGCAGATGAACTTCACTTAACTATTCAAACTCTTGATCTTGCTGCTAATTCATTTGAGCTTAAACATGCTATTGTCCAAATGATACAAAATAATTTGTTTGGAGGAACACCTACTGAAGATCCTAACTTACATTTTATTAGTTGTCTTGAAATATGTGCTATTTTTAAATATGATGGAGTGTTTAATGATGCTGTTAGGCTTAGACTTTTTCATTTTTCATTAAGGGATAAAGTTAAAGCTTGGTTAAATTCATTAGCACCTGGATCTATCAGAACTTTGGGAGAACTATCACAAAAATTTTTGGTTAAATATTTTCTACCCTAAAAAATTGCTAAGCTTAGAAATGATATTACATCTTTTTGTTAGTTTGAATGAGAATCGATATATGAAGCCTGAGAAAGATTTAAAGATCTCCTTAGCAAATGCCCACACCATGTTTTACTAGATTGGTTAATAATTCAAACTTTTTACAATGGATTAGAAGGATCACTTAGATCTATTATAGATGTTGTTGTAGGTGGATCACTAATGTCAAAACCTTTTAATGAAGCATACTCTTTAATAGGGGAAATGACTACAAACAATTTTCAATAGCCATATGAATGGGTATGTCCTAAGAGAGTAGCTAGTATTCATGATTCTTATGCAATGTCTATTTTAGCATCTCAAATTGCCGCTATATCGAAAAAGATTGATAAAATTGGAGTGAAATATTTTCAAATACCACCAATGTTGGAGGAAAATTCACTAGGATAGATAATTGATACTCAATCATCTTATGAAACATTGGATGCTATAAATAATTGAAATAACAGTCCCTATTCTAATTATTATAATCCTGCATGGAAAAATCATCATAATTTTAGTTGAAACAATTATAACAATTCGGTAAACCCCTCAGGAAATTCAAATAACCAAGGAAATTCTAACTATCAACCTTATTACCTTGCTGGATTTAACTCTAACTCTAACCCATAAGTTAAGGAAAAGAAGTTGACAATGAAAGAAGTAATGTTGAACATGGGCAATCAAATACAAAATCAAGGGGCTGTTATTAGAAATATTGAATATCAATTAGGACATATTGCTACTGCACTTAGAAACAGACCTTCAGGAATTCTTCCTAGCACTGTGGAAGTTAATCCTAAAAATCAGAATAAGGAGTAAATTAAAGCTATTCAATTACAAAGTAGAAAAGAAGTGGAATCAAGAATCCAAAGAGAAACTGAAGTTGAGGACGAGAAGGAAGAGATTGAAAGTGATAATAATGAAAATGAACCAATACAAGTTCCTTTAGAAAAACCACCACCTCTATTTCCCCAACAATTGAAGCAGAAGAATAAAGAAACAATTTACAAAATTTTAGGAAATCCTTAAAGAATTAATGATAAATATTCTTTTCATTGAGGCTTTGGAACAAATGCCAAGTTATGTGAAACTTATGAAGGATATACTAAACCAGAAAAAGAAGTCTGCAGATCATGAGACCATTGCAATCAGTGAAGAGTGTATCATAATTATTCAGAAAAAGCTTCTTGAAAAGTTAAAAGATCCTGGTAGTTTTACTATACCTCGTGCTATTGGTGAAATTTTTTTTGGGAAAGCCTTATGTGATTTAGGAGCGAGTATCAATCTTATGCCTCTATCAATTTTTAAACGTTTAAATTTGGGAGAGATTTTTTTACTACTATAACTCTTCAGTTAGCTGATCGATCAATAACTTATCCTAAAGGAGTTATAAAAAATGTTTTAGTGAAAGTGGATAAATTTATATTTCCTGTAGATTTTATTGTATTAGATATGGAGAAAGATAAAGAGATTTCTATTATTTTGGGGAGACCATTTCTTGTAACAGGGAGAACTGTGATAGATGCGCAAAAAGGAGAATTAATAATGAGAGTTAATGATCAAGAAGTAACATTTAATATTGCAAAAGCTATGAAATATCCTGCAATAGAAAAAGATAATGAATATTTTAGGATGGAAGTTAATGATTATCTAAGTAATAAGCAATTTAAGGAAGTGTTTGAAGAAAAATTAAGGCAAGAAGAGTACTTCGAGAATGAGAATGAAATAAAAAAAAAGAGAATTTGAAATATTAGACTTTTTGGAAAACGATAATAAAAATCTTATTCCTTCACTTATTAAACCACCTGAACTTGAGCTAAAAGTATTACCTGCCCATTTAAAATATGTGTTTTTAGGAGATTCATCTACATTACCAATTATTATATCTTCTGATTTAACTGAAATTCAAGAACAAAAAATAATAGAAATGTTGAAAAGATATAAAAAGGCTTTTGGATGGCCTTTAACAGACATTAAAGGAATTAGTCCTTCAATTTGTATGCATAGAATTCTATTAGATGAACAATACGAACCTAAAGCTGATCCTCAGATGAGATTAAACTCAATTATGAAAGTTTTAAAAAAGAAATCTTAAAATAATTAGATGTTAGAATTATATATCCTATTTTAGACAGTGCATGAGTAAGTCTAATTCACTGTGTTCCAAAGAAAGGACGAGTGACAGTTGAAGTAAATGAGAAAAATGAATTATTTCCAATAAGACAAGTTGCTGGTTGGCAAATTTGTATAGATAATAGAAAATTAAACATGACCACCAAGAAAGATCACTTTCCTTTACCCTTTCTAGACCAAATGTTGGATAGATTGGCTGGAAATAAATATTACTGCTTTTTAGATGGATGTACTAGGTATAAAAAAATTTCAATTGCTCTTAAGGATCAAGAGAAAACAACATTTACAAGCCCTTATGGAACATTTGCTTTTCGTAGAATGCCTTTTGGACTATGTAATGCACCTGCGACATTTCAAAGATGTATGATGTCAATTTTTAGTAATTTAATTGAACATGGAATGAAAGTATTTATGGATGATTTTTTTGTATTCGAAACTTCATTTGAATTATGTTTAAATAATTTAGAAAAAGTTCTGGAATTATGTAAAAAAATCAACCTAGTACTAAATTGGAAAAAAATGTCAATTTATGATTGCAGGAGGAATTGTACATGGGCATAAAATTTCTAAAAATGGCATGGAAGTGATCTTGCAAAAATTCAAGTTATTGAAAAATTACCACCTCCTACTACGGTTAGAGGGGTAAGAAGTTTTCTAAGACATGTTAGTTTCTACAGACGTTATATAAATTTTTTTTCAAAAATAACTAAGCCATTATGTCAACTTTTAGAAAAAGATACGAAATTTGATTTTAATGAGGAATGCATAAAAACATTTGAACAGTTGCAAGAAAAATTAATCACAGCGACAATAATAGTTATACTTGATTAGGAGAAGCCATTTGAAATAATGTGTGATGCTAGTGATTATGCTATTAGAGCTGTTTTAGGAAAAAAAGTATAACAAAGTTTTTAAAGTAATATATTATGCTAGTAAAACTCTAAATAATGCTCAAATTAATTACACTACCATTGAAGAGAGTTATTACTTATTGTCTATACCTTTGATAAGTTTAGACCTTACTTAATTGGAGTTAAATGTATAGTGCATACAGATCATTCTGCTATTAAATATTTGATGCAAAAGAAAGATGCTAAACCAAGATTAATTAGATGTATACTTCTGCTACAAGAGTTCAATTTTATGGAAGTTGATAGAAAGAGAAATGATAATCAAATAGCAAATCATTTGTCTAAATTAGAATAAGAAATATTAACTAATTTTGTAAATAAAATTTTGGAAACTTTCCTAGATGAATAATTATATAATATTGATATAATGAATATATCGTGGTATATCGATATAGTAAATTATATTGTAAGTGATATTCTACCACCAGATGTTAAGAATCAACAATTAAATAAATTTATTTATGATTCAAAATTTCATTTTTGGGATGACCCATATTTATATAAATAGTGTAAAGATCTAATTACTAGAAGGTGTGTGCCTTACGAAGAAACTCAATAAATAATTGAATGATATCATGATTTTGAATTTGGTGAACATTTTTAGAAAAAAAATAGAACTGCATATAAAATTTTTCAAGCTAGATTTTTTGGGCCTACTCTTTTTAGAGATGTTAATGAATATATTAAAACATGCGATCGATGTTAGTGAGTACAAAATATTTCTAGAAGAAAAGAAATGCTTATAAATTACACATTGGAAGTTAAAATTTTTGATGTGTGGGGATTAGATTTTATGGGACCATTTATGCCTTCATTTAGAAATTTATATATATTACTTGTTGTTGATTATATGTCCAAATGGATTGAAGCTATTGTTGTACGTAAATGTGATTCTCAGAGTGTTTATATATTTATAAATAAAAATATTTTTACATGATATGGAATGCTGACAGTGATTATTATGGATGGAGGATCCCATTTTAGGAATAAGAAAATCAAAAAATTGATTAAAACATATAATATTATACATAGATTCTCTACTGCTTATCATCCCCAAACAAGCGGTCTAGCAGAGATATTAAATCATGAAATAAAATGAATTCCAGAAAAAGCTATAAGTCCTTATAAATTAGATTGGTCTGCTAGATTAGATACTGCACTATGGGCATACAAAACTTCTTATAAGACTCCTATTTGAATATCCCCATATAGACTTATTTTTGAAAAAAAACATGCCACTTACCAGTACAATTAGAGTATAAAGCATTTTGGGCTATTAAGGAATTTAATTTTAATCTAAAAGATGCTGGTGAGAAAAGATAGCTCAATGAACTTAAGGAGATTAGAAATGAAGCATATAATAATGCAAAAATCTATAAAGAGGTTCAATGAACTTGAGGGAAAAGATTATTGCAGTTCAATGAACTTGAGGAGATTAAAAATGAATCATGTGATAATACAAAAATCTATAAAGAGAAAATGAAGATATGACATAATCGGAAGATTATAAAAAAGAAATTTGAACTTGGACAAGAAGTTCTATTATATAATACTAGATTGAGATTATTTCTAGGAAAATTGAAATCTAGATGTTTAGGACCATTCAATGTGATTAAATTCTATCATTATGGAACTGCTGTTATTAAAGATTTTAAGACTGGAAAGATATTTAAAGTTAATGAGCATCGATTGAAACATTATTAAGGAAGGCACATGCCACAATTTAAAAAAATTTTGTTGTTGAGTCATCATGATTAACCAATGGTACGTCAGGCTAATGATCTCAACAATATAGTTGTGTAAAACTTATAAAGTTGACTTTGCTTTTCAATGATGCCAAAAACTTCATGCGTTATTTTATGAATAAGAAATTTAAGCAATTCATGTTGGGATTCTACGCAAGTATACGTATCGTTATCAAGTAATATAAGATTTTCTATTTAAGCCTTAAATATCGATCCCACAAGGAAGGTTTAAGTTTGAAATGATAAATTAACTAGGAAATTCACAAAAATAAAACAAAATTACTGCCACTAATTTTAAATTTTTTGAGATACTATCAAAACTAAATTATTAACTACTAGCAAAACTAGCATGCAAAGTTTAAACAATAACTGCCAAACTATGTTTTATGTGATCAAGTTTTCTAATATGAAAAAGCATTTTTCCCCACTACAATGAGTTTTTGGTAAAATAAGATGAGATAAATGGTTTAAATATGTATTATGCCAAATATGAGCAATTTTAATTTTCTACCCTGATTCAGTGTTATAGAAAATCATTGGCTAATTTCATGTTTAGTCCCTAAATCAGTGGTTAGGCTAGGAGCATACTAACTCTCACTCCAGAGCTTCATATATTGATTCCCCTTCAAACTGACAAAAAGATGTAATATCGTTTCTAAGCTTGGTAGTTTTCGAAGGTGGAAAATATTTAGCCAAAAAGTTCTGTGATAGTTCTCCCCACGTTCTGATAGATCCAGGTGCTAATGAATTTAACCAAACTTTAGCTTTATCCCTTAATAAAAAAGAAAAAAGTTTAAGCCTAACAACATCATTAGACATTCTATCATATTTAAAAGTAGCACATATTTCAAGAAAACTAGCAAGACGTAAGTTAAGATCTTCAGTAGGTGTTCCTCCAAACTGATTATTTTGTATCATTTGAATAATAACATGTTTAAGCTCAAATGAATTAGCAGCAACATCAAGATTTTGAATAGTCAATTAAAGTTCATCTACTATCAAATTAGCATATTCTTTTAAAAGTCTTTGTCGATTTTCATTTATTTGATTATCTAAGTTATTCGCCATTCTATTCAAATTTTTAATTTTTTTTGTTGTTTTCGAATTTTTCTAATAGTATGTTCTAATTCTGAATTGTAAGGTACTAAACCTCAAATCCTATATTTCGCATAAACATATATAATAAGCGAAGGAAAATTTCTTTAAAATACTTATATATATATATATATA